>PVIU01013533.1:0-55516 GCA_004026605.1 Ondatra zibethicus | reverse complement strand
CATCCCCTTCCCTCCCCTCTCCTCCCTTCCCTTCCCTTCCCTTCTCTTCTCTTACCTTCCACTCCCCTTCATTTTTCTCTTCCCCCCCTTTTAATTCTATTTTCTGTTTGTTTCACTTTTCTTTCCTTCCTTCCTTTCTTTCTTCCCTCCCTCCTTTCCTTTTCCTTCCTTCCTTCCCCCTCTCCCTTCCTTCCTTTCATTCTTTTCCCTCCCACTTCTCTTTTTCCCAGTGCTGGGGATTGAACCTAAGTCTATGTAAGTGCTACACATGTGGTCTCTATCACTGAGCTACATGTCTACTTATTTTCTTTTCTTGAGGTGAGGAATTCAGGGTCTCCTTACCTGCTGCCCAAGGCTAGACCAGCAAAACTGCTCAGTCGTAGTTGGAAACATAAAACTGTAAGCCCAAATAAACCTTTTTTTATAGCTTGATATGTTTCAGATATTTATCACATTAACAGAAAGCTTATGAACACAAATCAAGTGTTGCTCTTTCTTTTTAATGGACATTTTGTCTTCCTTAGACAATGTATTTATGTTATTTAAGTTTTAATGTCATGAAAATTTCCAACAGATTACCAACTGTTTTCTTTGTCATACTTCTTTTCTCTCCATTAGAGATTTTATTAACTTATGGAACTTGTAGGACTCACTTTCTTGTGTTGTAGCTGAGTATATGTGTGTGTGTGTGTGTGTGTGTGTGTGCGTGTGTATAATTGAGGTAATATAACCTTTATTTTTGATTCTCCAAAAAGATAACAATCTCAGTGATGCTAGATTCTTGAGGCATCTGATAAATTGATACTTGTGAAGGAAGCACCAGTTAATAAAGATGAAGACCGTTGAAGGATGGGTAGTGTTGACTCTCATTCCTAAAGTGCCTTGTGCTTTCATGACCAGGCTTTGAGTTTAAGAAGTTAGAGATGGAAACACTTGAGCTGTGCTTTGAACACTTTAGCCACTTGTGGCTTAATTCCCTCCTCACAGAGTTACTTCTCCTTACCTCAGGAGACAGGCTGCTGTGTGCATTGCATCACACATTTGCATCAAACATTCAGAGCAGTGCTACCAATCTCTGGGCACAAATGCCAGCTATTATCCTTATTGCTCTCAACTTTTTTGACTGCCTCTGTGACTCTGTTTATTTCATTGTCATTTTAATGTCTTTATAAATATATGTACTTTGCTATTTTAACTTAAATACATTTGCACAGATATTTAATTTTAACAGGTTGTAAGAGTTTTTATGAGTCATCCAACCTATCGCCTATTGTTGGACGTTTAGGCTTTTACTTATTTAAGAAAAACTGATCATATATATACCTACAATGAACAGATTAATGTATTTTTCTTTTTAAAACTAATACATAATAATTGCCCATGTTTGTGGGTAGTGTGTATAACACTCAATGCATGTTTATGGTGACATGTAATGATATTGGGGTTTTGCCATGAGCTTTCATTTCTAAACAACCAAATCTCCAACACTAGTTATTTTGAGGTATACAATGAACTGTTGTCAATGATGTGTATTTTTCTATACTGTCAAATATGATCAATTATCTCTCAAATCTAAGTACACCACCGGTATTCTTTTCTTTTCCTGTTTTGAATGGTAGCTGTTTAACATGCTCAGAAGTGCTCTCTGCATTAATGGGTGTGACATCTTATGGGCCATGTCTATGGCTATGCTGCCTCCTGATGGACTGGACCAGGAGACATGGATGTTCCAAATTTCTGGCAGCGTGGAAAAAGGTATTGGCAATTAAGCCACAGGGTTTAGTGTTTTCAACAGCTCCCTTGGAGAGGTAGTGACCCAGGAGAGAGGGGAATGACATCAGCCTTTCCACTCTCCACACTGGCTGGTACTTCGTCCCTAACAGTATAAAACAGGGACAAGGTGGCTGCCGAAGGTCAGCTCTGTGGACTCTGGATTCACCCCAACCTCCTTCTGACTGTCATTCTTTCTTAATGGCTCACTCCTTGTTTTTCTTTTTCTTTTTGCAACTCGCAGTGTATTAATAAAATGAAAACCTCTCTCAAAAGACATTTTTTTTTCTTACTGCTGAGAAAAAAACAGAACAGGTTGTGGATTTAGTCCAAGCAAACACTGACTTTGGTAAATTTCATTTGCAGGACAGCCCATAACGACCATGCCTGCCCTTATTAACCCCGGAGCCACACAGCGGCCAAGTTAAGAACTGAGGGTGCTACACACACCTGCGCTCTGGTGCTGTTCTTGCCCATCATCTTGGCCGCTCTGGGGCACGAGCTGGGTGCAGCATTGGCCGATCAGTGACGAGCCCCGAGTGCTGAGAGTCTGTGAGTTGCTCACAGCTACCAGTTAGGACCGGAAAGATTAGTTCACTTCCTCCCTCTGTCTTCTCAGGCTGTCCTTGGAGGCCTTCTTTTGGATTCTCCATCTGGTTTTCTGACCTTACTCCACCCCTCTGACTGCCTTCCTGCATGTAGCCTCACTCACTTGCCATCAGGAGGCCCCTAAAACCATGTGTACGCACGGGAGGAGCTACATACCCTGCCCTGAGGGACCCCCATCAGGCTTTTGGGAGATGCGTAAATTCTTGTTTAATGATGCATCTGCCCAGCAGGTAATAAAAACAATCTCCTGAGTAAAGAGCAAAAACAAGGAAGGGGCTGAGCTCCAAGCTCTACACAGTCAATGTCTTAGGTGCCACAGGGTCAGGCCTCCCTGCAGAATTGCCATTCCTCTAGAATTGCAGAAGCCCCCTCTTAAAAACACATGCAGAGGAAGAGAACCACTCAGAAATATGTGTTATATATGTGCAGTCACATAGTACGGCCCAACAATTCGACTTGTAGGGTATAAACTCAATAGAAAAACTACACCTATGGTTCACCCAAAAGCATGGACGAGCATGCTTATAGCAATGTTGTTCCTAAACCATAAACTACAAACAGAAAGTGCATCTTGGGAATTTGGGTAAATAAGGTGTTAAGTATGCATACAAAGGGGTATGATTCAGAAACAAGAGCAAGTTCCCTTAGGCTACTTGCTTCTGTATGTGTCCACCGATAGTCTATAGCTGAGGAAAGGCTGCCAATCCCAGGACAGTGATTGAATCTGCTCATCATCAGCCTGGTGCAGGGGTGACTGGGGGAGTCTGGATAAGGCTCTAGTGCCTGATCTGTGGTCCGGATGTGAAAACTGAGGTCTAAATTATGCCTGGTGCATTTCTCTGTGAAATCGATAGACAGAGGGCTTCCTGGAACCCAGCCTAAGTGGTGTCTTCATTATCCACTCTTCAGAAGTTAGGGTTTCTATTGCTGGGAAGAGACACCATGACCACTGTGACTCTTACAAAGGAAAACCTTTAATTGGGGCTGGCTTACAGTTCAGAGGGTTAGCCAGTCCATTGCCATAAGCGGCAGGAAGCAGGGCAGCAGGCATGCAGACACAGTGCTGGAGAGGTAGCTAAGAGTGCTACATCTGAATCTGCAGGAAGCAGGAAGTGATGGTGACACACTAGGCCCGACTTGAGCATCTGAGACTTCAAAACCCAACCACTAGTGACCTTACCTCTTCCAACAAAGCCACACCTATTCCAACAAGGCCACTCCTCCTGCTAGCGCCACTCCCTATGGGCCTATGGGACCATTTTTATGCCTCGGTCCCAACAGGGCCCAACTCTGAAATGATGCCCAAACAAGGTGCAGGACCCACTCTCTCAAGTGCTGCAGCAGGTGAGGGGTAGGACCAGTTCTCCCTAGCGTTGCAGCCAGTGAGGGGTGGGTCCGGCTCTGTGCAGCCCTGTCCTCTCAACCTTCAGTGATAACAGGAGCCACAGACATCAACACAGACCACAGTTGCCACAGGGCCACGGTTGTGGGCGTGGCTCTTGGCCGCTGCTCAGGCCTGGACAGCACTGTGGCCCCAATGGCAAACAGGTCACTTACCTCAGTCCACACTTCATTGCCTTCACCTCTTCAGATCTGTCTCTGTCCACAGGACAGGAACCATTTATTCATTCATTCATACTACCACAAGATTTACTTATTTATTTGTTTGTTTATTTATTTACTTACTTATGGCTGCATCTGGCATCACTGCTCACCAATTAATGTGGAAGATGGTCACTAGCTACAGCATCAGTGTCTGTGCACATTCCGTCTTCTCGCTGTCCTCATGAGGATGCAGGATCATGCCATATGTACCCGCTACGTCTACTGCTTGCTTCAGTGCCTGGAACATTGAAAGTAATCAATATATTTAAAGACACTATTTGCTGAGGAAGGAAGAAAGCATTTCCAGCATTTAGCTAACTAAGGATTCAGCCAAATAATTGTAGGAAAGAAATCACAACTTAGCTAGCAATCAGCAGAGTACTGAGTGGCCACGGGAGAATTGGCTTTCTGGGGGCAGACATGGCTATTGCCCCAATTTTCCGAATAGACGGGGGTAAATCAGAAGAGCCAAGTCTCCTGCTTCTGACTATCAGGCTCCTGGGAGGAGAAGCCTGAGAAAGGAGAGGCTTGACTTCACTCAACTGCAGCAATGGGCACTTGCTTTGAAGGAACTGAGGTGGGACACAGTGCTAAAAATATAGCCATGGCAGAGACAGGGAGTCTGGGTTGGGCTTGCTACGGCCAGTCTAAGATGTGGGAAAGAGAGGGTTAAAGCACAGGAACAGACAAGAGCTTGAAATTCAGCCAGCCATGTGGCAAGAAATTTTGAAGCATGTTTTAAGAAAGGAGCAATGATTAGCTAGGAAGCATCTTATTATCTGCAGAAACTATGCTTATAAATTAATCTCGTTCAATCACAACCACCTAATGAGGCATATGATGCTTAATATAACTAATATTATATATTATTTAACCCATTTTACAGACTAGTAGTTGAAGCTAATCAAGGTAAAGTGCCTGCAAGATCGCATAGCTTTTTCTGAGTCAGAGTCTTGGTTCTTAACCTTCCAGCTGCGAAGCTCAGGTTCAAGAGCAGAATGACAGCTTCCAGTAGGAGGAAGAAAGGATATCAGTCTTGGGAATGGAAGACAGAGTTCAAGTTTGGCAGAGACTATTATACTTAGGTAGATGATCAGAGCAACACAGAGAAAGGAGTTAGGACCTGACACTGGCCATGCAACACGTGTCAATACTGGTAGTTTTTGATATACGTTGCATGACCAATGTCAGGTCCTAATTCCTTTCTAACCTCAGGTTAGTGCTAGGCTTTTGAAGGAGGCATCAGGGTGATGGATACACAGTTCCTAGAATTTGGTCCTAGGTAACAAAGCAGAATCCAGCTCCTGAACTCTGGAGTAAGAGCTAAGTGAGTCTTGAAGCAAAAATGAATAAATGGTGATTATTTATTTGCTTATCATCTGAGCTACCAACTTCCCTCTCTTTCTCTAAAAGCCTAGGGTGAGCTAAGCTCTGAGAGAAAGATCCAGTGACTTTATCATGGGGAAAGTATATTTTGGGATAAGGAAAGAATGCTTTCCTAGCACTCACACTCGTTAAGAAATTGCTTCTGTTCCTTTTTAGCCAGTCTGGGTGAGTCTTTCAGGTAAGGTAACTCATCCTTATGCAGTAAAGGAATCGTTATGTGGTATGATATAAACTATTTACAATGCTAAGTGGCTTGACTTGAAAGGAAAGGGGTCAGGGAACTCTGATGTCAGTGCTGACACCTGAAAGCTGTTTATATTTCTCCTAGAACCTCAAAACCCACAAGGGATCTGGCTTCTGTCCTCTTGTTCTTTGCTTTGCCAGTTCCTCCTCCTCCTTTAAAGATTTCCATGTTTGAAAGCAAGGTGGAGATGGTTTCTGTTGCTCATAGACAATGTATATAAAGGCCATACATTTAGAAAAGTAAAGGGAATAGATTGAGTTTGTGCAAGAAAGGGCTCTTCACTCTTTATTGTTGTGTCCAGCTGTCTAGTTTGATGTCTTACTGATGCTAAATCCTCAGTGAAAGTTATCTGAATAAAAAAAAAATGAAGTGAACAATTGAGCACAATACATCATTTCCCGTGATTTGGCCACTGCGGTCATGTAGACAACCATGGTTTAGTGCTGGTGACAAAGCCGATAAGGCAGTGTCTCTAAGCCGTCATGCCAGTCACTTTAATCCAGCCAAGAATACTTCCTGTTTTGCGAGTAAAACAAAGCACATCTTCATTTTTATGGCAGCCGCCATTTCTCCTGAGAGAGACGGGGTTATTGTAATTCCAGCTTAGCTGAAATATGTAAGGCTTACTCATCCTGTGCATAAAATTGATAACTTGTGCATCTGGGACTGTCTATCTCTTTCCTATTAATCCATTTTAGACTTTATAAGTCAACTGAGCATTCAGCTTTTGAAAAATGATTCTGGAAAATCATTTTGCATAAGTACTAGTAAATACTGGCATGTGTTCCTGGCAGGGGATGGAAATAGCCCATTTGGTCTCTGGTGGCCCCAGGAGCAGAAAGAGTGGCTGGAGACTTGGCGGGGGTTGGATGGCAACGAGCGTGTGCTGGTCAGTTTCACTTTCCATTTAATGAGGATGATTCATTTTAGAATCGCACAAGGGAGGACCACAAGGCAGATGAGAGAAATGCACACATGCATATCAATAACCAGGATGACCGGTAGCAGGGAAATGGTTAGCTTTCTTCTTTGGGTTCGTGGATGTGGCCAGTTGGAAGGTTCTAATGAGGTTGTTAAGTTTATGTTTGTAGACTGTAAGCACGGCCAAGCTGTTAATCTTTTTGTAGATTGTGAGCTACGGGATATTTTGCCGCTAAAAGATGACAAGGATATTGGCAACTTCAGCCTGTTTAATTCCACCGCTGGCCATCTCTCTGTGCTGAAGGAATGGAAATTGTGGCTCCTTCAGAAAATACCCAACTGTTTATAGACCCGAGAGCCCTCAAAGCGCCGTTGTTTAGAAAGAGAGAGGTAGGATGTACTGGATTGGTTCTGGGTGTGTCACCGTGTGGATCTGAGTTCCAACGAGGTCCGTGGAAACATGTAAATGAAAGTGATTAACTAAAGTAAAAATAAAAAGCAAAGACTCACATCGAATATTTTGTGGCGTAGACTCATTTTATGATACAAAATCAGAAAAAGAAAATGCTGCAGCTTTTTATTTACACGCTTTGTTAATGGAAACCTAAGCCACTTTCTTTGATTTTTGAAGAAATTCACCTTTAATAATTGATCCATCTGCTAATATAATTATTTTATCAATGACGATGCTTAAAGTTAACTATTTTTCTTGCTTCTCCAAGTAAGTACAGATGCTATTTGCAGCTGCACACCAGCCACATGGGGTAAAACGGTCTGTGATTATTTCTTCAACATCACAAGCGCCGCCCTGGTTGGAAAGTGCATAAAAACAAAAAGCAATGAGAAAGATTTGGCTTTGGAAAGTGAGCGTTCTTGTTGGATTAATCGGGCTTAGCAAGCAATGGAGGTCGATTTCGGATGCCATAAAGGGAGGTCTAAGAAAGGGTCTTGGGATGCTGGTCCAGATGGTGGACCAGAGGCAGTGGCATGGCTTTATGAATGGGGACTGGTCCAAGTTACTTTCTGAAACTGCATGTCTTAGCCTCTAGATCTCACCAGTCAGGGCAAATCTAAAGGACCAAAAAGGTCCCCAGCTTACAATAAGCATGTGGACATGAGCTTTATCTGACTAGAATAACAAAACCCCAAAAGAAAGGATTGAGTAACCAAATTAGAGTCTTGGCATGAGACTCAAAGGCATCAGAATCAATAAGTTAGAATCCAGGCAAGGAGGCTGGGCCTCAAAAGAGGCAAGAGTTTAGAATTTTGTTAATGACTGACTTATGCCCCACAAATAACCCTGTTAAAATCCTAATCTTGGTAGCTGTGAACGTGACCGTATTTGGAAATAGAATCTTTGAGACATAATCAAGTTAAGATTTAGATACCAAGTTAAGAAGGAGCCTAATCCAATAAGACTGGTGTACTTACAAGAAGAAAATACCTTAAGTTAGAGATGTGGGAGAAGGTATCTGGAGATGGTAGAGGCCTTGGTTAGAACAATTCACTGTCAGCCAAAGAATGCAGACAGCATTCTTGAAGAAGCCACGGCTGGGAAGAATCAAGGGAGACTGGTTCAGGAACGTAGCCCACTGATACCTTGGCTTTTTAACAAGAGTCCAGAACTGCCAGGCAAGACCGTTCTGTTATTTTTACCCAGTGCGTTTTTGGTGCATTGTTATGGCCACCCTGGGACACCACAACAGCTCTCCTTGAGGGTTTTGTACTGAGCTCATAGCCCTGGCAAAGCTACTTTCATAGATAGTAACAAGTTGAGCCCTCTGACAGGAGTGGGGAATAGAGCAAGGGGTGAGGAGGAATCCCAGAACGGAGCATTGATGAAGCTCTCCTTGGTCCATGTTATGCCAGTCTAGGGTGAGCAAAGCACTTCTGCCCCCACAGTAGGAGCAGGCCCAGCATGATGTGTTGACTGGTGCTCCCAGTCCGCACTGCTCTCCTGGTTTCTCTCCTCACCCTATGTATGTTGCTCGTATGCTAAAGCAGGGGCAGAGAGGTCAATGTCTGAGAAGAAAAACAGGAATTCTTAGAAAGCAACCCAGGCACGGGGCATCATGATACCAGTATGATCCACGGAGTCCATCTTCGAGGGGCAACGCTGGAAAGATGAATGCAGGATGGAATCTGGTGGGATTGTCAGGTAGTTCAAAGTGGGGGTGGTAGCAAAGCATTCAAATACACGAGTTTTCTTTGAATGTGAGTCCTTCATCTCTCCCTTCCCACACACATGCACAGATGCACATGCACACCTATATGTGCAAACACATACACAGGGACACACAGACAGACAGACACACACACATACACCTACCTACCAGTTGAATTCTACAATACTGCCAGTGTCCTGATACAGATGTTCTGGGAGGATTCTGGGACCAGAACCATTTCTCAGTGGGCATCTGGCATCTGGGCTCCTCCTGCAGACTTTTGCTGCAGCTGCACTGATCACAGTCAGAGAGTGTTCTGTGTTGACTAGGAGGAAGTAGCCACACGACAGTTCCCTAAAGGTCTGTAGGCCAGGGCATGCGCACCACCGGGTGCCACCATTTGCTTCTCCTGGGATTTCCCCAGATAGGCTGCAGAGTGCCAGGGAGTACATAGGCGTCCTCCCAACTCGTTTTCACTTCCATATTTAAGGAACTTCCTTTCCGTGTGTGTGTACGTGTGTGTGTGTGTGTACGTGTGTGTACGTGTGTGTACGTGTGTGTGTGTATTTCCTGCTGATAACCACCACAAGAAAAACAAAACAAACAACAAACAAACAAACAAATCACGACATTATTGAAGAGAGAATAAACGTGATGCTTCCTTTTGGGTCCCTTCTCATACCAGCTGCCTTTGGCTACAGTTCCTGAAACTATAGGCGATTCTCAAATGTGATTGTGGCAACTCACACCCTCTGTCCATGAGACTAGTGCTTATTAAAGTTCCCAGGCTTTTTTTTTTAAACTTTTTAAATTCTGAAAAGGCCAAATGATACACTCTTGATAATTTGATAAAATGTTAGTTACTCATTGGCATTATTACTATGAAATACATAAACTCAGTGCTGAAAAAAAGCTTTTTTACAGTATCAGGGCTGTAATCTGCCACACTAGAGAATTTTACTTCCTTTGAAGGAAATGAAAAGAATATGGGGTAGCATTCCAGAAATGTATAGAACCAGGAAAGGACAAATACTGTAAAGTTTCACTTATATGAGGCATCAAAAGTATCATATTAATGTAGATAGAATAAAAAATTGTGATTATTATTGGTGACCACGAGATAAAAGGTGTGGTGTGCTAAGGGCTGAGCGGTGACAGAGCTTCAGTTGGGGAGGATGAGAATGCTGTAGAGATGGATGGTGGATGATTAGATGACAACACTTGGTGCTAGTAAAGTGTGCTTTGAAAAATAGAAAATCGTGTTTTGTGTATTTCACATCCCTTAGTGTGGCCGCCGCAGCAGAAGGTGCAAGGAAAGGCGGAAGAGCAGAGGCACACAGGAAGCATTCGCAAAGCCACGCTCCCTGTCGTCATCTTATTTCCTCTCTGAGGTCATTTCTGTGACATGATTCCTGCAGAGCCCGGCCTGGTGAAAGCCTCGCTTTGTGGGATTCTCAGCACGCCTCTCTAACCGTGAACCTGCACTGGGCACCCATGGCTTCTCACATGACAAGGGAGCAAGATGAAAACAACAGGGCTTACCAAAGAATGCAAAAGGATCACTCTTGGTTTCTCTTGCTCCTCACAGCCAGACCCCGCTTCCCCCAAGGCTCCTTTGTTTGTTATACGAATACAAGAAAACAACATTTTTGAATACCTTTTGAAATTCCCTTTTGAAATCAGCATTTTTCCTGGAGAGATGCATTAAGTCCTTAGATACCCACCAGCAGCTACTTTTCATATACTTAAATTTACCTCAATGAAGGTTTTTTAAATACTCTGGCTTTTAAGAATTATCTCCAAAAAACATGAATATAGTTTCTCCTATTACCATTGAGGCGCATGTCACCCGAGAGTACTTTTGTGAATATTAACATTATAATATCATCCAGAAATTTTTCATTAAGAAAAAAAGTCATTCTTCATATACCTAAAGCAATTAATTATTTAATACTACAATAAGCTATTCCAATCTTATTCAAATATGCTCTGAAAATACCAACCTAATGTGAACTTGTTCTGGAAGGAGTTCTTCAGCTTTCAGTGGATGTTAAGCATTTTTGGAATCTTAGTTTGAATAGGGCTTTAGACTTAGAATTGCTTTATAACCTTGTACTATGTTTTATTAACTTATATGACCTTGACTGGGCCCTTAATTGTCTTGAATCTCCATTTTCTAATCTGCAAAATGAGACTGATGCTAATTCATATCCAGTAGAATTGCTAGGAGAATTGGAAATAATAAAGGGGCCCTAAGAGAGATACAGGACTGGACTCTACCACTGTCTCTTTGGTTTTGTGTTTTTCATTTCAGTGTGTGTGTGTGTGTGTGTGTGTGTGTGTGTGTGTGTGTGTGTGTGTGTGTGTGTATGTGTTTGTGTGTCTGTGTGTCTGTGATGTATGGGAACAAAACCAGTAGATGAGCAGACAGCATTGTGACATCTAACACTAAGGTTGAATGGAAGAAACTACGCGTCATGTCCGTCAGTCAGAGGTAGGCGAAACAGACAACAGGGAGGGCCCAAAGGTGAGCGAGGAGTGGTTGTAGAGCTGGAATAATTGAGCCAAAGTAATATAGCCATATGTCCTCTGAATATGGTGTCTGTTGCCTTGGTCTTGGGCGGAGAGGTTGCCAGTTCCGTCCCTGACTAGGATTGTCTGTGAGGAAAGGCTTGAGGCTCTGCGGGGTTGGATCTCTGAGTCATCCCTAGCAAAGAGCAGGGGTGTGTGAAAGTTTTCACATAGTCTAAGGCACTCAGACTATTAATTTAATGCATGCTATTTGATTCAGGTAGTGCTGGGTATTATGGAGGCACTACAAGGAAGCAGTAGAATCCCATAATTTCAGAGACTTAATAAGCCTTGTGGCCAAACTAGTACTTGGCATTCCTTTCTAGAAGGGTTCTAGTCCGAGTTTCATCACTTGCTGTCAGCCGCAGTGACTCAGAAATGAGTTCTTCCTCTGTCTGTGGAGGCATCTTATATACAATCCCATCAAAAGCTTTGTCGTATGGGAGAGAAGACTAAAAGATGCTGTGGAAATAATGGTTTGTGGACATGGATGCTGCCTTCAGGGCAGGATCTGTCCCAGTAGCAGAAACTCGGTGAGGCTGAGGCTACTTTATTTGGTGGTTGAATAAAATCAGCCTCAAGTCTTCAGTTTGAATTTTGCCCACCAGTTCAGAATGATCAATGTACAGACACAAGAGAGTGAGGCAAACCAGACCACCCGTGGCTTATTTGAATGCCCTTCTAGAATTCACATGCTAAGTTCTTTGATTCAGAGACAATCTATGTTCTGCCAGAGCATGCATTTTGCCTACTACTTAGTTTCAAATTGCAACCTATAACTTGTGCTTTGGATTCTTTAGACTTGGGAACATAAGCTCAGTCCTTTTTTTGATTGTGGATTAAAAAGACGGGGGATGGTTCAAATAAGTCCTAGTGGGTTATGTAAGCTCTCAGAAGAGTGGCGTAGCCAGCAAGGTGGGGCCACCTGCATGCCTGTTTTTACCACATTGTTGAGTGGCCTGGTGTAAGAAACTAATTTTAGATTTCTTTAACTAGTCATTCTTCTCCCATTAAGTGGATCCAAAAGATGCCCTAACAATGCCCCAATACAGCCTCGATTCAGACTTTTACAAGGTGTTGGTACATTTTTCTTTCCAGTCATACAATTGGAGGAATAAATTTGGCTTGCCTTTTAATACTAATATTAGATTATTGGTGTTTTAATTTGTATAAACTCCCCCATCTACCTGGCAACCATTTGGATGCCTATACGCCCACCACACTCCCATTTCTCCATGGATCAAGAGGGAAAAATAAAAATCTAAAATACTTACCAGTCACTACTCTATTATAGAAAATGTACATATGATTCTCTAGAGGCAAAATAAATGAACTATAAAAATGTTAAAAACATGAAGCTAAACTTTCCTTAATTTGCCCCAAGATACACACAGGACTCCTTCAAATACTACCTTAATAAGACAACAGAGGCTTGCTCACATGGGTGTTCAATTTCTCAGTGTACCTTTGGGGAGATTTCTCTCCTGAGTGGGTATTTGATAAGACATTTTAAAGCCATGTTTAGGGACAGGAGAGTGACCCTGACCACTCTGATTAAACTGAGAATGTTATTCACAGCAGTGCTTGAAGGACTGGGTAGCAAGTTTAAACTCTGTGTGGGTTGCTTTGATGACCACACACACACTGCTCTCTTTTATACCACGAGTGTAATTTTTATGGACAACAGCTATAATGTATAGCAATAATATACTACCAGAGTGCACAAACAGCCACCAAGGCAGGGACATGATCATCACTTTTGTTCAGTGTTTTGAGTAATTAAATAAGGCATTCTAAGAATTAGAGTCAGACAGTTCATGTCCAGGGAAAGTTGCCAGTGTCATCTGGAAGTTGTAAAACCAGAGGTAGAGTAAAACTCAGGTCCTGTTGACTATGGATCTTGCTTTGTTGATTACATTTTATCTGATGCAGAGAGAAGAAAGTGTACATTTGTAGTGTATTGACTTAAAGGAAAACTCACAGAAAAAAATGATTTATTTACTTGACAAAAAGATTCATAACTAATTTCTTTAAACTATGGAATCTCTGGTGTATCTAAAATACTTATTACTTCTCTTCTCCTTCCCTTTCTCTCCCTTCTTTCTCTTTTTCTTCCTCCCTCCCTCCCTCCTTCCTTCTTTCCCTCCACCTCCCCCCAATCTCTCCCTCCCTCCCTTCCTTACTTTCTCATGTAGCTCAAGATAGCTTTGAACTCAACCCCCAGCAAGACTTGCTTTGAATCTTGATCTTCCTGCCTCTCTCTCCCAAGTACTGATCTTATAAGAATGTCCTTTCATGATCCAATATAATGTAATTTGCAAGCCATTAGTTTTATCATTTAGGAATACAACTCTATCAGGAATATTTGTTCCTACAAGAGGATTGAAGGAAAGGAGACATTTTTGTTTTCTTTAATGGTAGAGAAGGGGCAAAACCCTGAGATAACCTTAGGATGGTGCCATTTAGCCAATTCCCCCTTCTTAAGGGTGTGGTCTATGTTTAAGAGAGAAAAAATATGTTATTATCCAGATGCTGCGAACTTGAATATACCCAAGACTTGCCTATCTTGTTTTAGAAATAATGGGGAAGAAATCAGTAGGGATTTGAGTTCTCTTTATGACTGTTGCTAATGCTGCCTTTTGAATGCTGATGAAAGAGACCATTTGGTTGCTTAAGTTGGACTGGAACAGAGGAGGCATTTAAAACATCAGCAAGCTCAGTCTACTAACAGGATTAGTGCAGAAGGCGGTGACTAAAGAGAACAGAGGAAAACTAAGAGAAAGACCAAAGAACTTGCGGCAGAGTAAGCCCATCCCATTAAGAGCTCAACCCTGTGGTCTTGCTGACACCGGGGCATCACTGGGATGAGCTGCTAGCAGGGTGTGATCAAAGCTGTGCTCACACTACAGTCGAATGCTAGCTTGAAAAGTGCAGGGTGCAATTAATAAACCGTTTGGTTTTTCTCCTAAATGATGTTGAGAAACAAGTTTTGTGGCATTCCTTTCCTCATTGATTTGACAGAACCAATCTGTGGGCTTGGTTCCCTAAAGGCTGCGGTCCACGAAGGCGCCTGAAAGCTGTTCCTTTTTGCTCTTCAATGTCCAGTCGTAACTTTTGTTTTTGTCTTAGCCTCTGTCTGGACACAATAACCTCAGAACTTCAGAAACCCCATCCAGAAATTTCCATGGATCTCAGGTAGTTCAATTGTCCAAACCCAGGTGTCTGAAAAGAATATCTTTATTCAATGATTATCACCATTTCTTCAACTCTCAACATTTTTCTTAAACTGATCCCATTTGTACACTCATGGATCAATGTGGGTGGGAAATCCAATTACATCAATATTTTATTTCCAGAAAAATACCGGGCAAGAGGGTCCACTGAGACCCATTACATTTTCAGAGCTCAGTAGAATTGAGTGCTGTTAAATAAACCATTGGCACATAATCAACGACCATTTATTTTAATGCAGAATGATCTTCTAACAGTAGATAGAAACCATTCAATACCATTGACAAACAGATAGCTCATAGTCTTAAATTAGTTAGCCTATTTTTGTAATGAATAGAGACTTAATTTGAGTTTCCTCATCCTGGGAACGCGAAACAGAATTATATCATACAGTGAATAACAGTTTGAGAGATTTTAATTTAGTTTGGCACCGTGGGTTCTTCTAATTATTGCTGACTCTTCATGTGGCAGAGACAGTGACCCTGAGCCCAGGGGCAAAACAGATGCTTCTCACCTGCACACTCATTATCGAACTAATTATTCTTCAAATGATTCTATAATATTCACCGGTAACCCAATCTTGGGACTATAAATAAAGGTTTAAGTCATTTATAGTATGCTTGCCTGCTCTGTGCCCCAACTCATGTCAGAGAACTTGCATGTCCTCATCTACCCTGAGGTAAAGTCTTTACATTTTCCGTCCTGGGTTTGAATTCTTTCTCAGCACTGTAGTTTCCCAAACCCAGAGTAACCCAGTTTTGCTTGTGGCCTGAAGATGGTTTAATCTATTGATTTCAGTTGTCAGCATTTGAAAATTAAAATTTATAATAAGAATCTTGACTTCTACATTTGTCAGGGACTGTTTGGCCATGCTGGAGCCCTTTGCTCAGGACCTGACAGTGGCCTGGAGCTGGGCGACAGGCGGACCTTTTTCAGGAGTGGGCACACGCCTCTTCTTCACGCCTAGAGCAGGGGCTGGCAGGGGCTGGTGTCAGTTGCCGGCCATTACTTTATACCTTTCCATAGTCATTTTATTTGTCTCCTGGTTCTAAGGTTTAAAGCATTCCATGGGCTTGAGGAATTCCTACTTTAAGAAGTCCCATTTCTCATCATATCCAACTATTTGACCCATGTTCCATATTAAATATGGTATTTCATGGGCTGTAAAGAATTTAAAGTAAAATGTAACTTTACTTTAAAATAATTCTAATTTTTCCATTTTTAGTATTTTGGATTATTTGAATATACTGGGGTAGCTGTGTGTATGTGTGTGTGTGTATGTGTGTGTGCGTGCGTGCACGAGTGTGCACACATATGCGTGCATATGCATGTGTGGGATCACCTGTTCTCCATATCCACTGATTCTATAAAGCTCTCTGCCAAGTTATTTGAAAGGCAAACTAAAAGGGGGATTCTTAGCTCACTTTTGACTTACTGTAGCTTTAAGCCAGGATGGGATTCAGTGTTGCTTCTAACTTGATGGTGAAAGAAAAATGGAAAACAAAATCACAAGCCCCAAGCCCCTTTATCTTCTGATCTCTAATCTAGAGATAGAGATTTTATTCAGTCGTGCATGTAGACAACACACCCAAGCAGTAGCAGCAATACTGCAATGCCACTAGTAGAAAAGTCTCAGGTCCTTTCATAGCCCGTCATGGTGTTTGTAAGTGCCTTAAAATGCCTTTTCTATTCCTTGCTACCTTAAGATTATGTTACTTATGAGACCAATAGCTAGAATCTATAAGCTTGAATATGCCAGGCAGTGGTGGTGGTGCATGCCTTTAATCCCAGCACTTGGGAGGCAAAGGCAGGTGGATCTCTGAGTTTGAGGATAGCCTGGTCTACAGAGTGAGTTCCAGGACAGCCAGGGCTACACAGAGAAACCCTGTCTCAAAAACAAAACAAAACAAAGAAAACCAAACAAACAAAAAAAGAAGCTCAGATATTATTAATTACATGTATTTCTTTAACAATTTGATAATTGCATTCCAGTATTGAATTTATCGTAATCTTGTTATAGATTGCTAAAAGTATTATTCCAAAAAGGTGTCCATAGGCTTTGTGAGACTCGTATAGGAGTGGTTATTGCAACACAAGTAGCAAGTCTACTCAGGCGCTAAGATCTGGTTAAATGATATTCCACCCTTCAGTGGCTGGGAGGAAGACAGTGAAGGGCTGAGTGAAGAGCTGGAACCAAATACCCTGTTAGCCATGGGCCTGGGGATCTTAAGAACAGAGAGAAATTGGCCAGATTAGTCCAATGTATAGAAAGTGGAGGTAGAGGGTCAGTGGGTGGGAGAGTGAATTGTGCTCAATGTGACTGGAGGAATGGGTGGGATTCAGTTAGAAGTGGTAGGGCTATGACTGTGGAATAGAAAGTGGGTTTAAAGGAAGGTACTTTTAATGCAACCTTCCCCCAAAGTTCTACATGGATAATGATAATGATATTAGGATCAAGATAATGATATTGAATCAAGATAATATTAAGTATAATCATGAAAATAGTTTTCCCAACTCAACTAAAATATGTGCTTTATGAACACATTAAATAAAAAGCTTTAGTGATGTATGTTCCTTTCTCTGTATATCTGTTTATTAACGTCCACATAGTATTGTATATCTGGAGTAGAATAAAGTTTGAAGACTCACTTCATAATCCTTCCAAAGCTACAGTGCCCAAGGCAACCAGATGCTGGGACAGGGAGAGCTACAGGAATTCATGAGTAGAAGTTAGATAGCACGTCCGTCCTTACATCCATCACTACTGACTTGCAACAAAGGTGTCCACACTGTTCGACAAGCAAAAGGAACAAGAAGAGTCATTTCAACAAATGGTGCTGGTATAACTGGGTACCCATCTGCAAGGAATTAAATTGCATGAAACTCAAAATCGATCTACTAATGGAAGATCTAGCACAATAAAGTTCTCAGAAAAAAATCATAAGAATATATTTATGGTGTCCAATTAGGGAACTGTTTCTTAAATATGACACTGAAGGCACAAGAATAGCAAAGGTTACTAAAGTTAGGCTTTACCAAAGTTAAACATTTTCATGTGGTAGCCGATAAGATGGCTCAGCAGGTAAAAGTGCTTGTTGTCAAGTCTGATGCCTGGAGCTTAATCCCTAGAGCTTACGCGGAGGAAGGAGAGAACAGACTCCTGCAAGCTGACTTCCATTTGCTGCCTCTAATATGCGTGCACCATTCCATGGACCCAAAATGAGTAAATAGATGTACAACAACGACATTTCTTTGCTGACGATGCCTTTAAGAACATGAACTGGCAACTGGACAGAGGAGGAAGACACTGGCAAATCTTGCACCCGTCCAGAATGTAGAAAAACTTCTTGCAACTCAGTGTTTAAAAAGATTAACCACCCAAATAGAAAGAGAAAAAAATCTGAGCAGATATTTCTGCGAAGAAGATATGAAAATGACCAACAGGCAGATGAATACATGCCCTGTCTCATTAGCCTTAGGAAAAATGCAAATCAGAAATCACAATTAACACTTCACGCCTGCAGCCCAGCTACATGAAAATGACAGACATTAGCAGGTGACAGAGAGGATGTAGAGATGCTGGAACCACAATACATGTCTGAATGGGAATATAAAATGATGCAGCTTTTTTATTTTGGGAAGACAGTCTGACGAGTCCTCAAAATGCTAAACACGGCATTGCTAAGTGACCCATCAATTCCCAAGGTAGCACCTGCCCAAAAGAAGTGAAAAATTTTCTGCATAGAAACTCATGTTCAGATGTTCATGTCAATGCTGTTTATACTCGTCAGAAATAGGAAACAGTCTAAATGTCCATCATTTGGGGATCAATTAAGCAGAATGTGGCACACCCGGACTGATGTAGGAGGATCTTCTGTATTTGTGTGTTGCTTTCATTGGTTGAATAAAGAGACTGCCTTAGCCTTTTGATAGGGCAGCCCTTAGGTGGGTGGAGTAGACAGAACGGAATTCTGGAATAGAGAAGGAAGAGTCAGAGAGAGTCGCCCGCCGTGAAGCCTGCCAGGTCAGACACGCTGAATCTTTCCCGGTAAGCCACGACTTGTGGTGACACACAGATTATTAGAAATAGGTTAAACGAATATGTGAGAGTTGACCCAGAAGAGGCTAGATATAATAGGCCAGGCAGTGTTTAAATAAATACAGTTTCTATGTAATTATTTCGGGCATAAGCTAACCAGGCGCCGGGAACGCAGCCCTTGCCTCTTAATACAATTGACCCCCAACACCGGACAGTAGGATGATACTGTACAATGAAAGGAAACAGTGGTGAGACATGCTATCGCTAGGGTGGACCTCAAGATTGTTATGCTGCTGTAATCAGTGAGAGAAGAGTACCCAGTGCATGATTCCATGTATAGGCAAAGGGTCCCCTGGATTTGTGCTGGGGGCGGTTATAGAGGAAGACAGGCAGACGGGTCCAGGCTTGCTGTGTCCTGGACTTAGAGAGTGGATGAAGACACAGGAAGCAGAAGATCATAAAGGTTTAACTGATCTGTTTCTTGAACGTTCTTTCCAGGTTCAGGCACCTACGAGCATTCCACAAGAAGGTGGTTTCTGCAAGCTTCTAGCTGGGTCATTTGGGCTCTGCCTGGCTGACTCTCTCATGGAGAGTTTATGACATCGAGCTGAAATTGCAAGCATGATGCTCGGTATAGTGTGACTTTGCCAGAAAACAAAGGGAAGTAGGTGTCCAGGATTCAGGAAGCATGGTTTCTGTATTTTCTCTTCACTTCCAGGAACGTTTTCTGTTTTGAAGGGCTCTCGAGGAGGGCTAACTACTCGAATCGCACACGATGCTATATAGGTCAAACATCCTCTTTCTTCCTCGTAAGCATTCCCTCCGAGCGCCAGGTGTCTGCTGTCAAGTTTAGAGCGCCCTTTTAGCAGCAGCATCTCTTTTAAATCTGGATCAGAAGGTGAATGAACATTCTGGAGAGGCTAAGATAACCTGGGTAACTGTTACAAGACACACGCATGCGTTTCAAGGCCGCGGCATTCCCAATCTCGGAAACCTGCAGTGTAAAATTCAGCCCAAGCTGAGAACATGTAGTTTTCCCCACTTTGGTTTCCCTGATGAGAATTAAGAGAAGAGATTTAGAGAGGAGGAAGTTTCATATCCGAAGAGATCTTCTTTTCCGTCAGAATCCTCCTTGAACTCGATTACCGGAAGACTTGTGAAATGTATGCCCACTTTCAAAGACAGCTGGCTTTGTTGACGGTAGCAGATTACCGTGTGGCATCCTTATTTTATTTCAGAAAGTATAGGAGCTGTGCATAGCCAGGGAACCTGGAGACAGAGCAAACTGCAGGCTCAGACAAGAAAAAGTAAAGCGCCCCGGCAACCGGAAGCTCTTTATTTCCATGGTGAAAGCTACTGAGAAAGCAAGAGAGTAAAATTTCTTTGAAGATGGGCCGGTACCTGGACAGAATGCCGTACTGAACCTGTACCCTTAGCCTCTTCAGATCATAAGCACCAGGGAGCACCAGAAATCAGGAAGATAAGCACAACTTCATACCAGACCAGACGTCCAACCCTGTAATCAACTAAAGGCAGAAGAGTCTAAAACAATGAGCACCAACTTTGGGACCAGACTGCCTGAGTTCAGGTCCCCAAGTCTTTGTGTTCTATAAGTCATACGGCAATTTCTATAAATGCTGTATATTACCATCCATTGTTAGCATTTATCAGTAGTTATTGGTATTTGTTGGAAGAGAGCATCAGCACTGGCCAAGCCAGAACTAAATCTGGATTCTGTATTTGATAATGAATACGATAGCACAGGGCTGCTGGGAGGATGAAATGAGCTTGTATGTGCATTGCTTACAACTCATAAGAATGGCATGCTACATGTCAATAAATACCAAGTACTATCATTTATTGAGTTCCAGTTGCATTCAGAGAATATCCCAGGTGTTAGAGAGACAGGAGTGATTAAGATAGAAAAGGTTGTGCTGGGCACATCTTTAATACTAGCACTCAAGAGGCAGAGAAAGGCTGATCTCCATGAGTCTGAGGAGTCATATGGAGTTCAAGGCCAGCAAGGATAACATAGAATTACATAGTGACATTCTGGAGAGAGAGAGAGAGAGAGAGAGAGAGAGAGAGAGAGAGAGAGAGAGAGAGAGAGAGAGAGAGAGAGAGAACAAAACAAGAAAAGGATGCTGTACTTACTGTTGATTGGAATCTTAGTATGCCATGGCATGTGTGGTCCAGAGGCAAGTGATATCATTCTGTTTCTTCCCTGCAATGATAGTAAGCTGATTGATTTATAACAAAGATGTGAAGGCTGAATGCATATCCATAAAAGTGAAAGAGCAATTCTCAACTGTGGACAGAATCATGGCTGCCTAAATGAAGCACTCTTGCCGAGAGCAGTTGATAGGGGGAGATAAGCCTGCCAGTCACTGGCTCTCCCTGGCTCTCACCCAGGAGGTGCTGAGCATGCCAAGGTCTTTCCTCAAGGCTTGGGGGTAGCTGCGTTAGGAAACAGAAGGCGGCAGTGAGCAGGGGAGCTTCTGAGGGTAGTCACAGCAGCTGTGGCGTGATGGAATTTTATGTTTCTTCTCCGTCCTTTTAACCTTTACTGGGAATAAGGATGCGGCTTCACCGTGCATTGTTAGTATTTTGTTGGGAGGGGTTGGTACCGCAGGAGTCAAGACTAGTCTGGAAAGCTGGGAAGGCCTGTGGCTGAGTGACTTGAGGAACTGATCCATCACCCCCTTCGATGGAGTTTGAAGGAACAGTCTCCTCAGCTTGTCCAATTCTCATTGGCTGAGAAAGACTTCACTTGGGACTGTAAGGACATTAAATAGAACAAAGTTTTTTCTGTGAGGTTTTGAGACTTTCTGAATATTCTTTTTGCTTGTTTCTCAAGACAGGGCTTCTCTGTGTAGCCCTAGCTGTCCTGGAACTCGATCTTAGACAAGGCTGGCCTCTGTCTCTAGAGCTGATTGCTGGAATTAAAGGCATGTGCTGCCACTACCACCCAGTGAATATTCTTTTTTTATAATTATTCTCTTCTATTGTGTATGATGTTTATATGAGAGTTTCAAAATGCATGTGTGGAGGTCAAACGACAGCATTCGGAAGCGAGTGCATTCTTTCCACTCTGGATTCGGTAGATAAAATATAGGCTGTCAGGTTTGCATGGGAGGTGCATTTATTTAACCAACAAGCCATTTTGCTGGCCTGACGTCTTGTATATTCTTCTTCTGGTATGATTACTTTCCTTGGGACACTACTTTCCATTCCTATACCCCTGCTACATTGAGGGGCATTTGAAAGACACACTATAATTAATATAGTCATCGAGATTCTGTTCTTTGCAACCTGTGGTCTTCACAGACTCGACCCTGAGAAGTGATCAATTTCCTGTGATTATTTGTCTTCTCTCTAAGGAACTAGAATCTGACTTAGGGAGAGTAAAACATAAACCAAACAAAAACACATGAATAACCACCTGACAAGCATGTGGAGAGCACTCATGAATTCTGAAATAGCCTTAGTTGTATATGGAACTTTTCCCATTGTTCCTTTAGGTACTAACTATTTAACTTTCAAGGACTCTAATTTATCCTATTACATCATGAGAGGCTGACAAACACCTTAAGTTCAGCAGTGGGAAGGCTGAATGGGCTCAAGTGACCTTGGACATAGCCTGCTGCCTTCTGAAACTCACTTCTGTATTATGAAAACATGGGGCTACTAATGTCAACTTGCTAGGTTTCAAGAGACTCACATGGTAAATGCTGAAGGAACCCACAAATAGGTAGAGTGCTTATGGTATACCCCTCACAGTTTCATATTTCCCTTCCCACCAGGAGAGCTGGTGGCTGGGTGCCAAGAGCTCAGTGCTGGTAGGCTGGATTGAGTTATTAGTATGATCTGTTATAAGTAATATTTTGTCCCTTTCTCCTATTTTGTCTCTTGTAGAGTTACCATTTACTATGGTCTGGCTCAAGAGATCTATCTAAATTATGAATTGAGAATGTGGCCATGTTATTCCACTGATTTAAAAGTCATTAATTACTCCCAGTTTCACACTGAAGAGGCTTAACTCCTTACTGGATTATGTATCTGACCGTCTTTGCCATCCTGGGCCTTCCATACCATGGCCCTGAGATGCTGCCCTCTTTCTCCGCTTCCTGCCCCATCACTTTCCACCTTGATACCAACCCCACAGTACCAGCCATCCAGGCTAACGCTTCCATGTAGCCAACTCTACCTGAAGGCTTTTTCAGCATCCTTTCCTGCTGTCTCCTCCTGGAAACTCTCCCTGACTTCCAGATCCAGGTGATGGGCCAGGTCCTGAGGTACGTAGCTCCCTAGCCTCATGTTCATCATTAGTAGCTCTTGCTACTAATCATCAAGTGATCTATTCACTAGATTCAGAGCTATTTGAAAGCAGATGGGATGCCTGTCTTGATATATCTGTTTCCCAGGAGCAGAATAAGGCACTTGGTGTTTAGTGGCTCTTTGAAAAAAGAAAATACAGAAGCCACTCAGTAATGAAAACAGAAGATTTGAAGATGCGATCTTATTGCAAAGGTGATTTGGAGAGCAGAGAACCCAAGCATGGGACAACGAGGGCAATCTGGGAGGAGCAAGAGTAGAATATTGGTTGCTAGCACCCCAGGAAGGAGGTGGGGTTGTCAAAATCATAGTGTTGGACATCCAGAGAGAAACTGGATCCAAATAGCATCAAAGTGAAGAGGACTGGAACTTCTGCTGCCCAAGATGATGCCTGAGGCAGCAAAACGAGAAAAATGCTGTTTCCCCCTGGCTCTTTGCCCTTCATCCATCCTCCTGCTGCGGGCTTCCAATAGCTACACCTAGCTGGAAATCAACCTAATGACATCGCCTGTGGACACTGGTCTCCCTGTGATGAAAGGGTTCTTAGGGTGATCAGTCCATTGTGAATATAAAGGCAAGATGGGAAAGAAAGCTGCCTGATGTGCCAAATGCATTTGTTTATTCCTTTAACCAAAATTTACTCTGGATGCTCTGAGGCAGCCAAAGAGAAGCTGGACCCAAGCAGGGTCAAAGTGCGGATGACTGGAACTTCTACTGCCAAAAATGATGCTTGAAGCAGAAAAACAAAAAACAAAACAAACAAAAAAAAAAAACCAAGGATACAAATGCTACAGTTTCCCCTGGATTTCTGCCCTGTTTCCATCCTCCTGCTGGGGGCTTCCATGAGTACAGTTGCTCATGACTCTTAACTGTGGCAGGTACAGTAGATGATGGTGACTTGAAGATCACATCCTTGTGGATGTCACAATGTCCACTGCCAGTGGATGTGCACATCTTCTCATTCTTTATGCCAGAAGGACACTGGGCCTCACAGGAGCCAGAGTGGCATTATGGGAGTGCAGAGAAAGATGATTACTGCAGATATATTAGCCAAGCCTTCATATTGAAGTGAACCATGCCACTTTAGTATCTCAGAGGGACTGAGAACGGAAGGGCATGGTTGGAAGATTACTAGTGTGGAAGTCGGTAAATGCAATGTCTACAACTGCTGAAAAACTAGTGGACTATTCGAGATATCGCATGTGAAAAAGACTTTCATTTCCAGCAGTTAGGTATTTAAGCTGAAAGGATCCTTTCATGGGATTACATTATTTGAATAGTACCTTAATTTTAATGTCTTCCAATAGACATCATTACCTGTGTCATACTATAAGGATAAATATGTCATGAAAATAAAATATTGAGCAGATATTACAGTCCCTGAAGAGTTCAATCTATGCATATGCAATGCTCTACTTCTGTGATTCTCATGTGTACCAGCCTTGTTTCCAAACTAAGATTGTTTTTTTTTTACACATCTAAAACATTCCTACATATTTGTAAATGGAGAATATGCATAAACAACAAATTTCATGCTTGATTTTAGCACTAAGCAAAGTGACTTTTTGTATTAATTTGAGCTTTACAAGTTATGTAATTATTATTTTAAGAGTTACCCTTTTAAGACGATTCAATTGAGAATAATAGCCATCTACATTCAGAATTCGCATGTATCTTTTAAAACTGGAGGAGGCAGGTGTGGTGACACACAGCTCTAATTTCAGCGCTCAGGTGGCAGAGGAAGGAGCGTCACAAATTTGAGGCTTATCCTGTGCCATATGGTGAGATCCTATCTTCAACGACAACAACGAAGAGGTGTGTCTAAAGGCACAGAAGTAACAAGTCTTACTCACACTGGCGATTATTTAATCACGTGGGTGTTGAGTGCAGATTCTTTCCCATTGTTAACACCTGTACTTGGCATGTGAAAATACGTAGATTTGAGAGCACTTGATGTGCCTTCTGCACACCACTTACCAGCGCTTATAAAGCATTTCCTGATCTCTTCACACATCTATTGCTACTCTCTCTTCTCTCTCTTATCATCTGCTCTCTCCCCAGTGCCCATAATAGACCTGACACAGAACAAGCTCTCACTAAGGGCCTGTTGGCTCACTCGCTGAGCTACTCCATGTACATGTCTGGATTAAAACATGGGACAGATCAAGTGAGCGACACCACTGGCAAACCCTTCCCGGGAAGAGTGCCGGATCTCCTTCTATTCCACCCAACTTGGCCAAGCTTTAAGTAGCCGCTAATGCAGTGGTTCTCAATCTGTGGGTCACAGCCCTTTTAGGGGTCGAATGATCCCCTTATAGGGGTTGCATATCAGATATCCTGCATATCAGATATTTACATTACTATTCATAACAGTAGCAAAGTTGCAGTTATGAAGTAGCAACGAAAGTCATTTTATGGTCGGAGGGTCAGCACAACATGAGAACTGTATTAAAGGGTCGCAGCATTAGGAAGGTTGAGAACCGCTGCGCTAATGTGTGCAGGTGACTCAAGGAAGAGGGAGCCTGTTAATTGCAAGCTGCTTTTCAGTTTTGCTGAAAGGCTACCACGATCAATTATAACATGTAGTCGAGGAGAAGGAAGTCCTGTCTATATGGCCATATATTCCAAGACGTCTAATTTGTTTGCTGTAATAAGGCCAGGCTCTGTTATTGATGAATCAGTCATCTATGTCTTGTATACTAGAGGATACCACCTAGGTCTGTGTCTCTGAATAATGGTGTTGCACACAGAGATGGGTGCTGGACTATATATTATTAAACTCCATAAACATGTTGGACATTAATTGCTGCTGCTGGGCAAGGAGACATTTTTTTCCTCTTTGTGATAGAGTTAAGTAATTTATACAGGATGACTCAAGCCCTGTCTCTCGGCAGCTGGCAAAACGCTGCTAAATCAATCCATATGGCTGGCCTCTGCACGAGGATCAAATGTGTGTCCTGCATGGGTGAGTGACATGGGGCACCTGAGCCGCACCGAGTTCTTTCTTGCTGTAAATGGACTAGCCCTGGAGGTTCTGTTCCCACATAGAAACAATTACAGGGTCAATTTCGACACAAAATAAATGCTTATCTTAATTAATTCAACTGAATTGAACTTTTCCTAGATTTTCCTGTCCCCGTGTGTTCGGCCTCCAGGATCTAAATACTGGCCTTAATGCTCCATTTCACTTTTGTGGCACAAACAGCTTGGGTCAGAGAAAACACAGCTTCTGATAAAGGCAGGGGGTGAAGCCTAGGGCCACGCTGCGGACATGGGACTGGAACTCTTAGTTCTTTGGAGAACAAGCATGCTAGAGCTGTGGGACCTCCCACTCCTTTTCTGGTGCAGCTTCAGACCCCACCTTAACTCTCTTTATTTTCGTCATAGTTTTTAAACAAATTTAATTACTTTAAAGATCATCGCAAAAGGATACCTTTCAAAGAACGTGGATTTTAAAAGCAACCACTCTCCTGTTCTCTCTCTGTCCCCAGCTTTGTTCGGTCTGATTGCAAAGTTTTAGAGAATAGTAATATAACATCATATTAATTTTAAAGGCGTCTATCTATTTTATAAAAAAGAAATAGAAAAAAAATGGTAGCCTTAGATTTCTTATTGCTTCCACAAGCGGTATTCATGTAGAGCTGTAGTTTAAGATATAATTTGATTCACATAGATTTATCAAAATTTGATGACTCACATTTTAACAGAAGCTTGACAGGGCGATATCTTCAATTTTTCTTTAATGAGCAGTAGGAAAAGTGGATGGTATTAGCATGCCACATTTAAGCCATATGCATTTATTTTCCAGTTCTTCATTTTCTATTGGTCAGTATGAATTGGGAAATCAGGATGACCTAAGTTCTCACTGTGCCTTAAAGAGAACATTTGGTTTTGCTAATTCCTCTATCCAAGCCTTACTCTGTTACCATTACTTTCTCTTTTTTAACAGAAGAGGGTCAGAAAGGTACACCCCTCCCCGTTTTAGCTGACCCGCTGTATATACAGCTACACGAAACCCAATGTAGAGAAGTAGTCGTATGACTGAGGCCCCATTTGCTGTATCCCTTTGGTGGTGACAATTAGCTAATAGATGGATTAGAAACTGAAGTCCAGTGAATGAGAATTATTTCATACCATTTTAAAACATACCCGCTCTCTTTTGGGGGCCCGAGATGTTCTAAGCCTGACTGTGCATTTAGGACCCTCTAGCCTACCTTCCTCATGGAGTCCACGCTGTCCGAAGGCCACAGAGGGAAGAAGCAGGCAGCTGAGTAGAATACCCAAGTCTCCTTACTCATTTGCTCATGGAGTCAGCTCCTTCTGTGGACAGCCCTACTGCCAGTGTCTAGTATGTGGCTGCTGGCTTGGAGTAGATTTCCCATCACTCATAACAAGACAGGTTCAACTTAATAAACACACACATTATTAAGCATCAATTGCTGCCTTATTTGATTAGGGATCACCCCAAACTCTTAGCTTCTTGAGGGATTCAGGGCTTCTGAAAAGATAGAATAGCTGTGGGGTTTAACCTGCCCGAATGAGAAGGAGTGGGGTGCCCTTACATGGAAGCCCCAAAGTCATTTTTCATCTTAACTAACACGGTCATGTTTTCCTTTGTTTTCATACATGACTTATCTTTCTCCCAGTTCCTTTTTTCTTTCTTAGGTGGCTTTTAACAGTTGCTTCTCTAATTTCCTTTCACATCTTTTTCTTCTCCCTTTGTGGCACATCTTTTTAGATATATGTGCATGGATGGCATCTCTCACTAAGCCACACTGACTGCTGCCTTTCATCTTGGTGACCAGGCCGAGGACAAGCAGCAGTGTGTCTGCCCTTACTCTCAAGGAGTACAGAGAGAGACTCAGCCGTGATCTTTTGGTGACTAGATGGCAGAATCTTTGATCTCATCTTTTGTTCTCAGGCTTTTACAGACTTAGGGCCATGTTTTGGGAAGATTATTTTTCTTTGAAGAAGGCTTAAGGTCTGGCACTAGTTTTTTAAATTTTTTAAAAAATATTTTTGAGAATTCCAGATATGAGTAATGTATTTACATCATTTCTCCCTTCCTCTCACACCTCCAACTCTTCCCATATCCCCCACTCCTTTGATTCATAGTCTTTTATTCCTTAATTATTATTGTTTAACACACACACATATAATATATATCTGTTTATATGCATATATATTTAAATACATCCTGCTGAGTTCATATAGTGTTAATATGCACTTAGGGATGACAGTTTGGGATTAGAGCACCTACTAGGGGTTTTGTCCCTGGAACAGACCAATTCTCACCCTCTAGGCAGTCATTAATTGCCTGCAGCTCTTCTTCCAGGTGTTGGGTCTTGTGACATTTCTCGCATCCACATTGCCGTGTTAACGGATGCTGTAATTTTTCAGGTCTTGCTTTGGCAACCACACTGTTGAGATTTCATGGGTGCAGTCCCCCTACCAAACACAGAAGACACTGTCTCGCAGCAGATGCTCACGTTCTCTGGCACTTAAAATCTTTCGACACCCTCTTATGCAATGTTTCCCAAGCCTTAGATGAAAAGGTTGCGGAGTCAAAGTGGCATTTGGTGTTGGGTGCCCTATGGCCTGTTTTTCTCTGCATTTTGACCAGCTGTGGTTTGTAATGGTCTCTGTTTGCTACAAAATGAAATGCCTTTGGTGAGAATTGAAAACTATACTTAGCTGTGGATATAAGGATTCATATTTCGAATGCAGTTTATAAAGATATATAAGGATACGTATTTAGAATACTGATTCAGGGAAATGACAGTTTTCTAAGGTTGCGGCCCTACTGGCTGAGTAGCAGGCTACGTTTACTGTGTCAGACATAAATTCTCTCCTATTGAGCAGGCCTTGAGTCTCGTTAAACAGTTGTTGGCTACCCTCACGGTTTGAATACGGCTATTGAACCTTTCGGAATATCTTGCGATTCTGGTCATTGCTGTGGTTTGTAGGCATTACAGCTGTGAAGGACTATTGTTTTCTTCTTCTTCTTTTTTAATTTTTAAGAAAAGTTTATTAAGGAAACAAGAATATAGAACAGGAGAAAGTTCCCAAATAGTGAAACACACTCTTCTGGAAGAAAAAGGAAAATAATTCCAGAGTCAGCAGGTTTACAAGAAAGAGCTGGCTTTATGAAATGCTTAGGAGATCCAGAAATTCTGTACATACACACAATAACCACAATGTGACAAAAAAAAAAGCCACAGTTACAAGAGCATAAGACGAACATGTCGCTTTAAATTAATTCGCCTCTGATGCATGTGAGGGAAATTAGGACAACCTTAACCAACTGCCCTCTCTGAGGCCCTCTGCATTCTTTGCTCCTCTTTCCCCAAACCTCACCCTGAACTCCTTACAGAAAACACCTCTGCCAGTAGTGAAGGAAAGAAAGTGCAAGCAGGAGGATAAGAGAAATGGTTGCTCTGTTGAAAGGATGGAGATTGAGGAATCATATATTTTGATCAAGCATTCGAGTATTGATTTCTTTTCTCTGTTGGCAGCTTGTATACCACCTTCTGGTACTACGAAAACTAGTCCCCAGGGAGGAGACTTCCAGGTCAGATCTATCTCCATTTCTCCAAGGCCTCTGTTCAAAGCGTCTTGAGCAACATGGTCTTACCTTCACTTCCTGGTAGGCAACGAAAAGCCATGGCAATACTCTATATTTTTAAGGGTGTTGCTTGGATTCCCCTGAACAATGTTAAGGGAATTTCCACATGCCTGGCATTGGGGTTTTTGTTATACAGTTACACACACACGCACACACACACTCACACACACACACTTGGATACATGTACATGTGTGTATATGTGTATATGTGTAGTTGTCAGTTAACACAAAATAATATGCTTTCCTATGGCTTTTCTAAACATCCTTAGGTTTCTTTATTTCTATTCCTTTTCTCTCCCTCTGTGTCACTGTCTCACCCACCTCTCCAGGTGAGTCTTCCCACACAGTTTCCCCCATGTCCCTCCTCATAGCACCTGTGCCATTAACTTTGCAATAAGGCCTTGGAAATGCGAGTTACAGCTGGGGGATCTGAGCATCCTGTCGAGGAGAGGCTGGCTTCTGTTTACCCTATCACCCTCCTTCCGTTGGCTCAAGTTTCTGTTTAGTCATGTTTTGGCCCAGTTTAGGGGAGTGTAACAATTTTTGACAGTCACTGAGAAGCAATGTAGAGGGGAGAGCCCTTTGAGGAGACTTGAGGCCTGAAGTCTATAGATATTTCATGATAACATTTACAGAGGCTGAAGATAGCAGAGTGCAATAAGTTCTGGCCTTCAAAGTTGGAGAGCCTGGGCTGCTAGACTCAGCTTTGCTTCTTAGAGAATACAGGCTCTGAACATGATGCTTAATGTTTTCCCACCCTCAGGCCAAAGTTTATGGAACGAAGGACAGGGTAGCACTTGCTTCGCAGGCTCACTGTGTGACTCACAATCAAAATGAGATAAATTTGAAAATGCTCTGTAGATGCAAAGGAGTGGCCCAAACACAAGATGCCATACTTGGGAAGGAGTATGTTTTGAGACAAACTGTAACATGAAATAGAATCTGTTTTGCCTGGTGGAAGATGATTTGAGCTTCCTTCCCCCGTTTTCAAAAAGAATTTAGGAACCAGCGGTTGGAGGAGGTGGAAGGTGCTGTTATTAACTGTTCATAATTTTTGTTTCCTTTAAAAATGTAACATTTATGTCTATACTGTTGGGATGCATAACATCTGTGGCCGAGTCAGCCTGTGCGTTCATTGCAGATAATTGCGAGCAGAGAAGGTAATTGTTCTTCTTCATAAAAAATGTTAATAAGCACATACTAGTGTGACTCGGGCCGAATTGTTGGTTGAGGTTGTATAGTTTCAAGAAACCCTGTGTGGTCATGGAAACAGTTCTGCTGGTCACTGCAACTGTACTGTATGCTTTCCCTGGCTGTGGCTGGGGTATCAGTTTTCCTCTTTGAGGCAGGTAGGCCCTTCCACCAAACACATTTGCGTGGAAGGACACACACACAGACACACACACACCTTCCCACACAAATTTTCAGGTCACTGGAGCATTGTGGCTTCTTTGGTACTAATGAGGGTCATTAGGAATCCTTTTGGAAATTGCATACTCTGTGGGTTGACATTGCCTGTACCTCAAAGACTGTCACTCCCCTTGGCCAAGAGGTCAATGACACTGGGTCTCTCAATTACCCTGAATTACCCACCTCTAGGCACCCTGGGACACTGAGGCTAAGAAAAGGTTGTAATGTTCAGATTCAAAGCAGAAATGTGAGCTGCCAGTCCTACTGATCCATCTGACTGCTGTCTGGATATTGTGGGCATACAATGAGGTACCCAAGGTGATTTGCTAGGACTCTGGGACTTTTGTCATGGATGAATGTATGATATAGCACCGGGACAGCTAATTAAAGACTGGAAGAGTTCTGAAGAGCAAAAATAACATTATTCTTCCACAGTTTGCTTTCCAGACAAGCCCCGAAGGCAGGTTATAGAGAGAAGCCTGCATTCGCTTCAGAAACATGTTCTTAGTTTCGTTTGCATATGCAAAAGATACAGCTAACTAGATGGGGGGCAGGCTGAATTCTTATTATAAGGAACGAATGCAGAAGGGTTTTAACAAGCCAATTATAGAAAAAATCATGGAAGTATTTGGCCAAAATAAGCAGACAAATAGCAGGATGGGCAACAGCAAATAACTGTAGCTCAGCACAGGACTTCCTTAAGCACTTCTTCAAGAAAGAAAAATAGTGAAACCAATACATAATCCTCTAGCTGGTTCTGGCTAAGAAGGAATAAATAAGTGAATCCCAGGGATAGAAAATTATTCTTTTGCAAATTATTTTCTTTCCTAAGTATCTAATCCTCATTAATGCCACACATTAATTAACACACAGCCTTACCAGCTCCTTAAGGGGAAAAAAAAGAGAAGGGAAAGGGGGTAATTGAGAGAATTCAGAGATAGTGGCAGTGGGCAGAGAGGGGTAGGAGAAGACGAGGCATGTTGGGAAGGAGGTGAGAAGGAGGTGGAAGGGAGATCCTAACTGTAGAGGATGGTCCCAGAAAGGACTAGAGTCCAGGGGGAGCCTATTTTCCAGCCCAATGTTAAAAAATGAATTCTGCTGTTTGGCAACTGGATTTGGTTGTGAATTTAATGTCTAAATGAGTTTAGCATGCTTCCTTACTTTTGAATCACCTCCATGCAAAAATATGTCAATTTCCCTTAAGGTATATCTGCCCTATGTTCTTACGGTGTGCCTTTTCAGGTATAGCCTCCAATCTGACGGGGACAGTCGTCGCTACTCTGCCAAAGCAGGACCTTTTGAGCCATGCCCATCTTTCAGGGGTCTCTCAGAAAATTTTCTGTGTACAAGAAATTAAAGTCTAGAGATGAAGCCGTTCTTGTTGATTGAAACTGGAGCTTTCTCTCCTGCCTGTCAGAACTTTAATAACCACTCTGAGGCTTAATATTAATTACAAACTGTTTGGCCTATTAGCTCAGGCTTATTATTAACTAGCTCTTACTGCTTAAATTAACTCCTTTCTGTTTTCCTATATTTTGCCACAAGACTTATGGCTTGTTATCTCAAATCTTGCTTCCCTGGCAGTTGGTGGTATCTCCCTGACTCTCCCTTCTTTCTCCCCGTATCTGTTTGGATTTCCCTGCTAGCTGTATTCTGTCATGCTATAGGCCAAAGCAACCTTTTTTATTAATCAATGGTAATAAAACATATTCACAGCATACAGTGGTGCATCGCACATAATCTCCCCTTTTCTCTCTAATTACAAAGGAAGGTTTTAACTTTAACATTGTAAAATAGAATATAACACAATGGTTATCAAGCAAGGATTACAGTTATAATATTTAGTCTGTATTTGGTAAAATTAAAGAAAATATTCTATCATCTATTTTATATTTGTGAGTCTAAAGTTTCATATCTAGCTATAAACTGTAATTATAATTTCAACTCCATAGAGGATCCCAGAAGCAAGCCAACAGTAAGTACATTGTAAGGAACTTCCAAAACTCTAAAAATAACAGCGATATCTGGCTGCCCGGACAGTCACCCAAAGACTCATCTATTTTTATGAGGGAATGGATGCAAAGGAGCTCAAAATTCCTACCTGGACCTCACTAAGGTCATGGACTCAGAAGGCAAGAACTGCAAGCCAGAAAGAGTGAGTTGCCTTTCCCAGCCAAGGCTGCCTGGGCCTTCTGACTCAGCTAAGTGTTCCCTACAGGTCACAGTTGGGCTGTTCCACTGTGCTTTGCAGGGGAGTGTGACTCTGCACTATGCAGGTTAATTCTCTGTACCAGCCTCTGAGCTACCCTAGTGTCTAGGATGGGAGACATGGGCATTAGCCCTTACGAACTACTTAGCATATTCCCTTGGAGGCTTCTAAGGGATTTGGGGAAATGAATTGAGCCAATGAGAATGACAGTTCAGCTCAGAGCTGGGTTTGAGGCAGGTGTGGTTAATACCTTTACTTGGGAGGTAAAGGTAGGGGAATCAGGAAGTCAAAGACAGCCTTGTCTATCTTGCCAGTTCAAGGCCAGTCTAGGCTCTACTTAATCTTGTCTCAGTAGGATCCCAAGTAAATTAGGTAGATAGATAATAAATAGATAAAATAAAAAAAAATCTAGGTTTGAGGTTCTTGTTAGTCACTAAAGAGAGTCCCAAGCAGTGACTGAACTGGGTGGCCCTTTCTGCCTGTCTGAGATAGGAAGCTGTATTAACAGGACTCTGTGGGTATGTTCTTGAGCAGATGGAAAATCCAGGGCTAGAAATGAAGCCTGGACCAGAGCAGTGCCAGTATTCTTAAGGACCCCTGCTCTCGAGACTGTGGTTCACGCTATTAAGTAGATTCCATGGAAACCCAGCTCCTCCTGGAGCATCCTTCCTCTAGTGTTCCCACTGACCTCCCACAATGGGCAAAGAACTGGGGAGGGCAGGGTAGAACCTTTGGTTATTTGGTTTCAACCTGACCACAGGTGTTCTTTTCCTTCCACTCCTAATAGCACTTGGCTTGGAATTCTGCCTTGGGGTTGTCTTGGCCTCACTTCTTTATAAGCAGGTGAGGCCTTTCCCTATTCATTCCTTTCTGTGAAGCTGGCTCCTGAGGTGACCCAGACACATTCCATGGGATTGTTCATTTTGAAGTTTATTATCCTCCATAGACTGGGGAGTGTGAGGGTCCAAGAAGAGCCAGGAGGGCTGGAGATTATTTAATTGATAGATTAAACAGAGGCCACTACAGTTATTTTCCAACAACAGGGCATTTTATAGAAGTACCAGAGGGCTTATAAAAATCCCTTGAGCAGAAACTACCAGGCTTGATTGTTAGGAGATCCTTAAGGAACTAGGACCCCTGTAGATAACATTTACCCAGCCTGTGATTTAGGAATCAGAATGCTTGGAATCAGGAAGCTACCATCACTGCCACGACTCCCCACCCCCACCCCGTGCTGCCCACGAAGCTGGAGGAGGGACTTGGAATCTGGGTGTAAGAAAGCCTTATGTTTCCTGAAAGTTGCCAAAAGTTAAAGCACCAAGAGTAACAGGTGGGTGGTGAACACCTCACTCTGTCTTTGAACTCTTAGGGGCTGTAGCCATGCTTCAGGCCTTCCTTCTCTGCTGGAGACTGAAAAATAGAGCTTTAGATGTTTAATCCATATAACAGAGAGAGGAAGGTACACAGGTGACCGAGAGCATCCACCTCCGCCATGGATGGGCTTTGCTGCATTTATTATACACATTTTCAATGGAATGAGCTCATCGCAGACAAATACATAAAGTGGCTCTGAAGATGATAAGTGTAATATGTTCATATGTTTACTAATATAATATTTAAATATATATTTCTGTATTTATACAAGCTTGCATAGTTACAGGTAGAGAGAGATATGACCTGTCTCTTCTATGCACGGCAGAGTCAGTACAATGCTGGTCTTGGGGCTATAAGCAATTTCATGGTGTTTTGCACCTCGGACCCTCGGGGAGGTAAACCCCATTGTTTGGAGGCTTCTGGGAATCACAGCAAAATGTCTCACTCACTGCCAACTTCTCTTGCAGCTTTACATATAGAGACATGGGCATTTTACACATGAAAACAGCAGGCACAGTGTGCGTATGTACTGTGAGCTTCCTTGTGAGGGAGAGATGGGGCATGGCAGGCAGTTTCAGGATTCTGTTCTAGCGCCCGCTCACGGCTCTCTTCTTTGGAGACCATTTTGAGAAGGAGACACAACCCCCTCCCATTCCCAATGCTTTTCTTGTCTTAGATATTGTCCTACTGCTCTTTGGCTGAATGGCATATAAAAATTACTTTAATTGCCACTCAAATGCCACTTGTTCTGGGAAATCTTTTCTTTCGCCCTCATCGTAATTAATTGCCGCTTTCTCTGCACTTCCAGTGCTTCATATTTACCGCTGGGTTAGAGAACAAATCATATGTTTTATGGTAAACTCTGGATCTGCCCGTCTCCTCTGTATGATGGGGACCCTTCATGGGCGGATCCTGCCTCTGATTTATTCTTGAGCCACAGCACCTAGAAAAGCTCCTTTCATAAGAAATGAGGAGATGATCGGAAGAATTCTCACAGGTTCTTATCTCCTCTCTGGGTAATATAACTTGGGACTTCCCTGCCCACTGCATGCAGCAGGACCATACAACTACGTACAGCTAAGAGCAATACTAGCCCGTGACCCTGGGAGGCTGCAGCAGTTTAAAGGTCACGGGTGACCCTCCAGTTTTTTCATATCGGCTTTGGTGACTTGGGGGGGGGGTCCTACACTGAAATGGCAGAGTCATAGAATAAATGGCATGGTCTTGGAACATTGTTCCAGCCTGTAGAAAACAGGCAGCATACCTTTGGCGGACGTATCTATCGAGGCTTTAGGGTTTGTTATGTCTGCCCATCGCAGCAGCCTTTGTTGACGAATGCTGGAGACCAAGATTTCCCAAAATTGCACATGCAGCTCAGGATAACATGATTTGTTTGCACCTCCTATTTTCTTCCTTGCTGTAAGCTTAAATAGACATCGAGGACTCTGAAGCAGAGTGTATAATGCAGTTTTAAATCCTCAGAAGCCGTGGAAACAAATGGGCATAAATCATCGCAAAATTCAATGGTTCCCTTGCGTGGTCCCAAAAGGACAAAGTCGTTTGGAAAGCAATGGCCATCCCAGCAGATGAGAAGACTCGCCTTAGCCAGAAGTCACTGGGCTTTTGGTACCTTAAGGGAATTTACAACTTGACCAGTTCACCTTCTTCACCTTGGTACATGATAATTTTTCCTTAATTGGGCTCCAGGGAGTCCAGGGAGATACTAGGTGACTCAATGAGTTTTTAAACCTTGTGTATGCATTTTGCTTTATCTAGGCATGATGGGAGCCTAATGCATTTATTTTACACACACATGCACACACACACGCATGCACGCACACATGCACAGCACTTGCCTCTTATTTATAAAAACTTCAAAAAAAAATATCCAGAAGCCAGTGACTATTTCAAAGTGAATTCTTTGTCAGCAAAACTGCTGTGAATACTTTGCCATGCTTGATGGCATTTTTATTCTAGCTACTCCCTAGGCAAAATATTTCTCCTCTTTGCCCACCCATTTTACTCTCTAGAAGATGGGGATGATATTTCACTTGCCAACTATGCAGAGATCAGAGCAGGTATCTGTAGATGGTCTGACTTCACAATAGGCAATCTGTAAGTATCTAGTAAAAAAATAGTTGATAATAAATACTTGTTACCCTTTGAAAAAACTTTGTTTGAGAGTACCTTATGTCTTTTTAGATTTTCACTGGCTCTCACAATGACTCTTTTAGGTAGGTTTTTATTTCTCTGCCAACTTTTGTTTTTAAGTAGAAGAAAATGAAACCCAGAGAGGATACAATGATTCATGCAAGTTTGATTACAGAGTAAGAAGTGGTAGAGTTGATGTCAACAACTGTCACGCTGGTGTCACAGCTTTGAGTATCACCTTGAAACAATACTTTTAAGAGCAGAGCTGGGAAGAAAACAACCTAGGTTCAAAAGTATAATAAATGATTGCCATTACTACAGTATAGATATGAACTGACTAATTGTGACTCCCAGTTTATCTACTTCAAGGTGATGCATGACCATCATCAGCCAGCCTCATTCACACAGCATCTGCAAGCACAATGAAGAGTTTAGAAGTTATATCATGTATGCTTAATGGATAACCAGAGCATTTGAAAAAAAGAAAGAAATGCAAATTTCTGAGAATTTTCTTGTTATATACACCCGGTCTGGTTATAGTCACTCAGTAGACAGGAAGGCCATTTCTTCTATATTAAAATGGTAGAATGAAATACAGTCCTTCTCTGGGGTACAATAAAACAACCAGAGGTTTTCACCTGAAAGCAAACATGTCTCACATCTCATATGCCCCTTGTTCCAGGATGCCAGAGAGCTAAGATGCTGACTTAGCTCAGGATAGAAGGTCGTTGTTCATGTCAATATGCATCCTATCCTAACTCTCAAATTAGCTCCCTCAATAATCAAGCTGGAAGAGACCCCCTTGTTAGCAGCCCTCCTGCACACTGCATTCTTCTGATACAGTTATTCATTTCCATTCATGGGAAAGCAGAGGAGGCGAGCTGCTTATCCATTCTGCCAGGGACTTGGGAATAGGATCAAAGTTGGTTTTACTTCAGTGGAGTCCCTAGAGAGCTGTTAATCACTTGAGTTTCAAATCTGATGGCATTCGAAAGAGAATATTGAATTCCACCTGTGTTTGGGGTCAGTTTATCTTCTGATATGCAGGTAGATTTGTGGCAGGAAGGAAAAGGAGGAAATGAAGTTAGCTTTCTTCCTGTGTTTGATGGAGGAGAAGGTCTTTGTTGGTAAAATATTCCTCGGGGTTTCCACATACTGAGTTAAACCAAGAGGGAAAATTATGTTTCAGGAATTTCAAACAATAGTAGACCTCCAATTATCCCTCAAGCAGATTCAAATATGTAATCTTAGATTTGTTAATATGAAAAGTGACTTGTGTGCTCACAGTGGTGGGAGTTTGAGTACGTACGGTGAGCAGAAAACCATTTTGGTAGAAAATAAAGGAGAGTCGATGTTTCTGACTTAAGTCCTTTGTTTATCTTTAACAACAAGATTTAGAATTTCATGGAAGTGAACATAATGTTTGTTTAGGAATTTACACTCATAAGAGGGAGATAACTTATTTGGAAATATGTCACCGGCTCATTTATTCCTGAAACACCCACTTCCCGTCTGTCCCTTGAGCCTCTTGAGCCTTTCCTTGCCCCAGAGTTCTTACTCTCTGCTCCCTTGTTACTTCCTAGCTCTGGGTGTCTTATCCTTTAGGGTCCAGCTCCCATTATGCTGCCCTGGAGTCCATCTCTACTATTGCTTCTGTGGCATCACCTCATTTACCCCTTCAAAACTTGTTCACAATACGGGTACATTAACGTATCTGTCTGTTACATTGCATGGTCTGTTTTGCCAATGAGGGCAGTCAGAGACTGGGGTGAGCTACACTCCTGCACTGTCAACTCTGAGCACTGTGCCTTCTGACCATCTCAGATTTGTTTAGTGCGTGGTGAACCCACAGGTGCAAAACCTGGCTCGACCCTCTCGGACCCTCTCTGCTTCCTGCCCCCCTCTTTCTTTTCTTTGTTTTTGAGCCAGGGTCTTACCATGTAGTTACATAGCAGCGTAGGCTGGTCTCCAGGTCACATTAACCCCATAAATGCCACCACGCTCCATCAGGCTCTCTCTTTCTGTAGAGCACTGCTCAAGCCATTTGGAGGATGCAATTTTCAGATTTATTTCCCACTATCCAATAGTCCACTGACATTGACACTGTGTACGGATTATGCCACTCTGGCTGGAGAACATTTTGGCCACACCACGTTTTGACCAGCAGGGATGTCAAAGTTGTTGTAACTTTGTTTTTTTTGGTTGGTGTGGTTATTTCAACATCTTTAGGAGTCTCTTCTCTTGTTACCCACCTTGCTATTCTGATTTATGTATTTATTTATTGCCTCACGGAAACTGATGACAATTCTCTGGTGGGTTAGCTAGGAAATAAACACAAGCTACCTTTCTTCGATCAGATCCGCAGTGGCCATTACTGGTAGAACTGATGGCAACAAATGAAACTGGCAATGACTAAAATGACCGTGGTGGGATGTGTTGCTGGCTAAAAAATTGATGGCAAAATTAAATCTTCTTGACAAAATTCAGACGTAAAAAATTTGATCTGAGGAAAATGGGAACTTTCTAGAAATAAAGGAAACTGAAAATGGCAGAAGCCATAACTTCAAATTTGATATGGTTGAGAAACTTAATTTAAAAATATTTTTTAATAAAATTTCTGAAGTATGGATGCTGATGAAATAGTGTCAGCAAAATGAAAATAATGACAAGATAAAAACTTTTCTATTATTTAATCAAGAGAAGGACAAGTTGAGAGGAACTCAGCCGATAAGTTTCTCAAAGCACAGACAAAACCAGTCCTTAGCAATAAAGAGTCTGCCCGTGCTGAAAGGAAGGGGGCTGGGAAGTCCTCCAAGGCATTACTGTGCGTTGGAGTTTGAAGATGGGGCATTCAGGGAACATCTTGGTAGTTTCTAGGGCACTGGTTCTCAACCTGTGGGTCACACCCCTTTAGGGGTTGACTGACCCTTCCACAGGGTTGACATAAGACCACTGGAAAACAGATATTTACATTGCAATTCATAATAGTTGCAAAATTACAGTTATGAAGCATCAACAAAAATAATTTTATGATTGAGGGTCATCACGACATGAGAAACTTTATTAAAGGGTCACAGCATTAGGAAGGTTGAAGCTACTGGTCTAGAAGAAAGTATGGGTGAGTCAGCAGCCATCACCTTTTTAAGGATTTCTTCTGATCTGTGTCTCCACGATTCTGTGACTTTTGAATTCTGGTTATGAAATGAAGTTCTGCTATTTGGAAAATAGAACACTAAGGCCCCGCTGAGAGACCGCTTTGGGTTTTAGTATTAAAACTTACGTTTGTGTTCAAACCTTACAAAATGTTGTGTACCTGAGTTTGGAAGCCACAGGACTTAGATTCTCTAGCTATTATGTTTTTGTATATGGAATTCTTTGAATAAAATGGTCACTGTGTTCATTGTTAATAATTATTGATTGAATTTTGGAGTAATAGAAATTTTCACTTAAGGGGAAAAATCTAAACCTTAAGACTTAGAAATAAGACTCTAAGATATAAAAATGTAAATGTTGGTTCTATGAGAGAAAACACACAGACTGATGTAAGGGATCACACCCACACACTCACACCCACACACCCTATATCCTCCATACCCTCACACACATACAGAGAGACAGAGGGTGGGAGAAGAAAAATATAGAAAATCATTTGATCAATGTTATTGCTTGGGCTATCAATCTTAAAGGGTAGAGTGGGAGACTTTGTGGAATGGGGTTCTCCAGGAGCGCCTAACAGAACAGGAAGTAACTCTAACACAGGACACGGTCAGCTGGAATGGGAACAAGATGGTGGGCATCAGCAGTATGTACACAGTCTCCTTCTGATGACTGGGGAAGCAATTCTGCCTTCTCTGTCCCATGGCATGGAGGCATTAGGGGAGGGGTAGGAAGTGTGATGAGAGACCATAGCATGCAGGTGGCAGGAAGGAAGGAAGGAAGGAAGGAAGGAAGGAAGGAAGGAAGGAAGGAAGGGTATCTAGGAAGAGAGAGACTGAATGAAGGAGAGCCTGGGAGGGGATTCTAGGTGACTTCTAAGCCATCACCTTCTTTGAAATCCTGGGAAATGCTAAGAGACTTTACAGATGAGTGAGTGTAAAGCACAAGAACTTCTGAGAAAGTAGTACTAACCTACTCATGGCTGGGGGTGAGGTTAATGGGTTTCTCAGATGCGTGTATTAGGAACTCTAAGCTACCATTGGCCATCTCTTGAGCTAATATTAAGTGCAGATGGATGGTAACGCAGTTTTTGTTAATCAAAGTTTATGGGAAGAGCATTTGTCTTATATTTCAATTCGAGAACAGCAGGTTGGGATATATGGCACCAGTCTGTGTACCATGAAACAGAGTACCTGTGGGAAGTCATGAAGCTTTACACATGTATGACCTCACACCAGGAAGGCAATGGATAGTTCTCTGTCTGCTTAGCTTTAAAAATAGTTATGCATGTCATTTAAATACTGTAAGATGCTGTTGGACAAGGGGAAGCCTGTTAGGGCTGGGAAAGCTATCATTGCTATTTGTTTAGGATTATCTCAGGGATTACCCAAGGGGCCACGTGAATATTTTAGCCTTGGTGTTCCACATCTGTGGATTCAACCAACTTCAAGTCAGAAGTGTTAAAAACAAAATTGTCTGTAAGTAACATGTGCAAATTTTTCGTGGTTATTATTCTGTAACTAACATGCTATGAAATTATTTACCTAGCAATTATACTACATTACATATTTTAAATTGCCTACAGATGATTTAAGGATCATAGGAAGAAGCCCATGTTATATGCAAATACTATTATATTTTATGTAAGAGTCTTGACTAGCATAGGTTGGTCCTAGACCCCATCTCCATAGAATCCAAGGGAAGCTGGATGAACACATACATGTTCATGTACACGCATACTTGTTTTTTCTTTCCCATGTTGTATTAAATTTCCCGTAGAGTTGGGTAATGAAGTTAAGTGCTCATTTATAAGTCATTAGGAATGATGCGTGTTTACTGTGATGTTTATTTTTGAAGCCAAATTGAGTAGGTTCTATCTTCCTTTAACATCACTATTTAGACTTCAAGATTCTAACCATAAATCTCATCTGGTAGAGGATGTCATCATTTATCTGTCAAATTATCTAGGCAGCCATAGTCTTGAAAATCCAGATTCCCAAACTGATAGCTTATAGCTTTTTTTTATTCTTTTCTTTTCCATTTTTTTTTTGCCTTAGAACTCTAGTAATTAACGTTTCATCTGGAAGAAAAAATTTAAAAATGACCTTCAACACGCTACTTTAGCACTATGTATTCTTACACTAATTACGGTTCTCATCGAGGCCTGGATTTTATCAAAGAAGTTTTGTGTAGCATTTGGAAAGTGGACTGCAGAAAGGGCAGCCTACTGTAAGCCTCCTCAAGATGAGACTCTAAGCTGTTTATATTGATCTGATGACATTGTCTTATTTGTGCTGCTGAACACAGGTTAAAAAAAAAACTCTCCATATATACATTGTTTAAAGATTTTTGCATGTGAAAAATAGTGTTGGCAAGTAAATCTAATATGGATAGGATTATAGCCCATGAATATGCATGGCGGCTAAGCTCCCTCCTATGGATTTCCTGTTGACTTCTGCAGCACTTCACTCTCTGGGAAATTTCAACACGGAGGGAAAGAAAGTTTTACCGCCAATTTGAGCCTCAAACGAAAGATGAACAGACGTCTGTTGCATTAAAAAAGGACATAGGCATGCATTAAATCCCTTATGTCTTACTTTTTAATGATGCAATTGTGAATTATGTTCTTGTTGCATTTGTAATTAGAGGCTGTGGCAGATGGTGAAGACTTATTTTAAAGCGATGTGTCTATTAAAATAAGCCACACTGCCAAATGATTGTTCACTGTAACGGCATCTTTATACCTCGGAAACACTCCGATGCTTTGTTGATGTGTGCTTGATTACCACAGCTGATTACATATGTGCACATATTTGGTAGGAAATGTATCAAGGATATTGGATATGTGCAATACTTTGTTTTAAAGTGTGTGTTATCACTATTACAGATAATGAAGCTCCCGATGAATTATTCAGTCCTACCATCTACAAAGGGAAGACACCCTGCTCCCTTTTCAATAAAACCAAGCATGAATCTTTCTAAACCATTGAGCCTCGTTTTCCCCACACTGTGGGCGAAGCAGTGGATGAAGAGTAGGGAGTTGCTGAGGATTGAAAATTTCTCTGCCTTGTATTTTTGAGGTAAGGAGAGTTTGAGGATGAACTCAGTCCATGGATCATAGTGGTATCTATGGCTGAAAGTGAGACAGATAGGCACTAAGAGCCTGGTAAAAATGGAGAATTTATGGGATGTAGTAGGATAGGTTCAGCTAAGGTAACGTAAACCAGTACCTAAATCTCATTGACTCATGGTCATATGGATTCATGTGCTCTTTGTCAACGCATCCATCATGGATCATAAAATGGATCTGTTTATCATGATCTATATGGGGTGAAGCTCATGAGGTAGAAGGGACATCTCATTGTGTTTTTTACCGTCACCACACCAATGGAAAAATGTTGTATAGCAATCTATGCTAGTTTTAAAACTTCTTTCTGTAAGAGTCACATAACACATTCAGGTATCATTGGCTAAAGTCATGTGATGAAGCCTGACATTAAAAGGGCTAAGGACAAGCCCACTATGGGCTTAGAAAAAAAATATATAATGCGTTGGGGATGCATTTCCCTGTGATAGTTTCTGTATTGTTTTCTATGGCTGCTCCATCTCTAACATTCTTGCCCAGAGGGATCATCAGATAGCTTCTTTTTGTTTAACAGCACATTAAATACGTTTAGGAAAATGTGCATGCTGCTTGAGGGAGCAGAGGAGTACTCCAGCTTAGTCATTTCCTACTTGTTTTCCCTTAAGATGATGGTGTAGGAATGAGGGTTCTATTGTCAAGTCTGGAAGTATTTGAGTCAGCAGTGTTACATGAATTTGTTTACTTGGAATCTTCTAACACCACCAGTGTGGCTACCTATTAGGCCATGGCAACGCATACTATTTCTCAAGTTCACAAAATCTGATTTTTAGGAGATGACACCCTGTGGAAACACAATGAGAAATCTGGTTGGGTCTCTTCACTGGTGCCTACTTTAGTGTATTTCTCTCCCCTGTTGCTATAACAAAATAGCAGAGAACTGGTTAGTTTATAAAGAAAAGAAATTTATTTCTTAAAATTCTGAAGGTTAGAAAGGCCAAAGTTAGGGACCTTACGCCAATCAAGGATGTCTTGCTGGTGGGGACTTGAGAGGAGCCCAGAGATGCAGAGTAAGTCTTGGTGAGATGGCGAGATAGAGCAAGCATGCCCAAGAGAGCTTACTTTGGCAACAAACCACTCCCTCCATAACCCATTACTCCATTACGCTATTAATCCATTAATCCTTGGACAGCACAATCTGTTCCTTCGATGATTCATGACCTAATCACCTCCAAAGGCCCCACCTTCAAATGCCATTAACACATGACTTTGGGGATTGAATTTCCAGAAAAATGGATTCCGAGGGACAAATATTCAAACCATAGTAATGCCTGACAATGGATTTAGTCATCATCTAACTTGGGGTTTGTGTACTCATGCACTCAGCTGCTAGGAGGATGGTGTACCTAGAGAGGGCATAGAAGTTCCACACACTCAGCCATTTCTAATTGTGTTGTTTAGTAACAAACATTAGGGCTCTTTTATTTTTATTGAGAATTTCATACAGTGCATTTTGATCATCCGCTCTCTCTCTTTCTCCCCCAAGATCTACCTCCCTTCCCTACCCACCCAACTTGGTGTCTTTAAAAAAAGCTGCCACCACCACCAACAACAGCAAAACCCATCAAGTAGAGTGGTCCTTCCCGTATATTCTTGGATGTGTGGTCCTCACAGGAGGGTAGTTATCCACCAGGGATTGCATCCTTAGAGAAAATTGACTCTACCTCTTCCAGAATCTCTCATCTGCCAATAGCTCCTTAGCTAGTGGTGGGACTTTGTGCACATCTTGCCTCTCCATGCTGGAGTTTTATCTGGCCTGAGACTGAGCAGTTCTTGTGAATGCTATCCAGCTATCATGAGTTTATATGTGCTACTTCTCTGCTGTGTCCCCCAAACACTTTTCATTTTAGTCACCCATGATCACAGCTCTTACACTCTTTCCTTCCCTTCTTCTGTCATGATTATTGAGCCTTGGGAAAAGGGGATAGATACCATGTCCATTTGGAGCCAAACATTCTATTTTCTTTTATTTGTGGCATCTTGATCAGTGGTGGATCTCTAAGTTAATCACCCTCTAGTGCAAAAAGAAGCCTCTCTGATGAAAGCTGACCAGTTCACTAATCTATGGATATAAGGATAGATCATTAGGAGTCAGTTAAATACTAAGTCCATTCAGCAGAGTAGGGGTAGTCAATTCTAGGGTTTATTACCTGTCTAGTCATAGCTTCTTGGCTATGATAATGGTGCCAGACAGAAGTTTGAACTTGTGAAGTGGACCTTAAATCCAACCGGAAAATGGTTGGTTACTCCAAGAATGTTTGTGCCCCTATTGCATCAGTGAGCATGTCTTGCTGCACCAGTCATTATTGCTGCTCATTGGGCTCACAGCAGGAGAAGATTGGTGATTGCTTCTCTTCCCCAGTAGTGTGCTAGCACCTTCCAGCACACACAAAAAGCTAGCCACTTTGTAGATGAGGATATTCAAGCCCATGAAGTTCAATGTATACATCTAAAGTCATAGCAATTTAGAAGCACAGTCAAGACTGGAAAAACCCACATAGCCAGCCTGACCATCCCGTTATCATAGCAATTCTTCTTTACACTGTGTGGTGTTCTATGGTCTTTCAAAACATTGTTTTATAGTCACCCCATATTCCCCACAAGAATAAGATAGGTGATGTCTTCCTTTCTAAGAATGAAACTGAGTCATTGATCTAATTGAGACTTTTGTTATCCACATGCTTCTCAAGTTCTGGTCTATCCTTTTTCTATGCTATATCTCATTTTTTTCTCCTCTTTTTTTTCTCTGAGTTTTCTCCTTCCTACCTCTCTATCCTAAAATCTGCACTTGCAGCATGTTAACAAAGCAATAAGCAATTTATTTATTGGGATAAAACAACTACAATAACAAGGTTCAATGAAGTATTCCATAAACTACAAGGGATGCATCCTACTATCTTAACCCTAAATAAATGATTGCAAATGCTATTAATGATGTAATTTAACAACCTTTATCTAGTACTTTCTATGAGTCAAATGTTTAAGACAATTAAAGTATACACAACTCTCTTTCTCTTTCTCTGTCTCTCGCACACACACACAGACACACACACGGAGACCAACAAGATCGTGGACTACACAAACCCCATCAGATAAATATTACAGAGGCCTTGAACAGCTCCAGTCACTTCGCCCGTCTCTCTTTCGTTTTCTCTCAAAATTTCCCCTTTATCACCCATTTAAAAGCATAAAGCAGAGGGAAAATGAGGCAGCAGGAAAACTGGTCTGTGGGAAGAGACCCAGAGACCATAGAAAAGGATGCAGGGAAAGGGGGCTGGCCTGCTGGAACACGGTTCACAGAATGGAATGTTAGCTTTCTTTTACCTCCGAAGGCCAAATGCTAGCACCGGCTGGGGTTCATCATCTAAAGCCACTGGGAAAGACTTCACCACATCCAGCAATGAGCATGGCGTCTTGAGTGGAAGGTGAGCAGCTGTCTGGTTGCTCAGATGACAGAAAAAGGTCTGGGATTTTAGCCTTTGCCACCACAGTTAAGGCAGGGCTAAGTGGCAGCTGTTTTGCATCCAGGGTTAGGAAATGTGTATGAGAGGCAGGGGAATCACCAGTAAGCAAACTGAAGTTGGTCTTCAGCAGACAAAGGAGCCTGAGTCCTTTAATGTCATTGGTCTTCCAAGTACTAGTCTTACTTGATACTAAAGTTGTTATTTTATAATAGATGGAATTGTTTAAATGTTGGAAAATTTATTTTTTTAAATGCATGTAAGATCACAGTGGCCAGCTTATTTTGAAGATACGCTTTACTTAAAATGATTGGTTTTTGTAAAAAAAATGATTTTCAATGTTTGCAACAGCATTTGCATTCTTCAGGTCATTTCTTATTCATGGAGCACCCAGAGGAGCACCCCAGAAATTTGAGAGTTCCTTGGGGAGGGGATGGCATCATAGGTGGGTTCTCTTATAATATTAGTATTTAGAATAATAATGTATTTGTCTATGTTTTAGAAATGGATGACTGATGTATTAGAAGCTGCTTGTTAGTGCCCAGCTGCTCAGACCCAAAATAACCACACAGAAACTATATTATTTGCAATACTGTTTGGCCAATAGCTTAAGCATTTCTTTCTAACTCATATCTTAAATTAACCCATTTCTATTAGTTTATATTTTACCATGAGATGAGGCTCGTGGCCTATCAGCAAGGTTCCAGCTGCCAGCTCACGTCTTTCCCCTCTGGCGGCTACATGGTGTCTCTAAACTCTGTCTTCCATCTCCCAGCATTCAGTTTAGTTTCCCCCGCCTAGCTCTACTCTTTTGTCCTATCACAGGCCAAGACAGTTTCTTTATTAACCTATAGTATTCACAGCGTACAGAGGGGAATCCCACATCACCTTGACTTCAGACATTAAAACATAACGACCTTTTCTTGAGAGAAACAGTCTAATTGTTAATCAAGCTGGCAATATCTGGTTGGTGGGCCTTTGGAAGACTGGGGTATCTTTTAGCTTGCCTGTACCCTTCAAGTGAGCAGCCATTGTGCTTTCCCTAGACAGCCTAAAGGGCTTCTTGGGTAACAGACTAGAACTGAGTGCCCACATCGAGTCTACGATACCTGTTTTAATTCTGGCTTTGACAATGACATCGCATCAGCTTGTGACTAGCGCTGATTCTCTCTGATTTGGGGAACTTGCCTGGAAAATGTAGAAGCTGGCGAGTTGATCTCCAAGGTCCTGTCTCACTTTGAAATGCTAGGAGGCTAGCAATATGGTTTGCTTTCAGCGAAGAGTCACCAAGTCGCCCCTGGAAATCGCTTCATGCCAACTAAATGAGCAGCAAAGGATTGCATATTCTCAACCATGAATATGTTGCCTTGAAACTCCTGTCCTACTGCCTGATAAAAGCCAAGTTGTCGAAATCCATTTGTGTCCATGCAAATAAATGTGTGTGCATGCACACAACACACACAACACATGCCACACACACACACCACATGCCACACACACATACCACACACACACACCACACACATACCACACATTCACCACATGCCACACACACACCACACATACACACCACATGCCACACCAAACTCACATACACACACACACACACACACACACACACACACACACACACACACATATTCAGCAAGACTCCCCAAGTACTTGCTGAACGTTAATTCTTAAGTCTGGGTAAATCACCTGCTCATTACTGAGAGGCTGGGGAGCATGGGGAGGAGGTGGGTGTGAGCACAGATTTCACACTTATGAGGTGCTTTTCAAAGCACCCCTGCTGGGAAATCACTTTGATCAGCACACACACACACACACACACACACACACACACACACACACACACACACACTATTTTTGGCTATTCTTACATTGCACAGCCCTGGTGGTGTTCTGATGTCTGTGGGAATGAGCAGTCTGGCTGGGCAAAGTCTGTCTGAGCTGTCCTTGTCATTGCCTCCCACAACTCCCACTCCCAGTGACCTTGTACTTATTTCCCCATTCACAGAAGCTCAGACCATCATGCTGCTTGTCCGTTCAGTTGGCTGTGGTCCACCCTGACAGCAGCAAACCTCTATGGGGTTTGGGTTGATACTGATAGGATGCTATGGATTCATTCCAAAATGCGCATACTTTTTTTTCCTCTGTGACAAAGGAGTAATCAGGTCAGACACACAGAAAACACAAGGCTGAGAGCTCATCACTCGCTCATCAGAATACTGCTTCCCACCGTCCAGCCTTATGTTCTAAATGACCATGGAAAAGGATGGTAGGAGTTAAATGGGATTTTTTTGCTCTGTCACAATTACATGTTTTTTATTTTTGCCAGTTGAAAGTTGCCAAATTCTCTAATTGTACTAGAAGAATTCCTTTGCAGAAAGGGTAAGAGCAAAGATGACTTAATTTTAACTTTATATATTATATAAAAATAAAGTTAATATATAAATATAAAGTATATATATTTTTAAATTGTGATAGGGTTTCATTCAGCTCAGGTTGGTCTGAAACTTTATGTAGTAATAATGGCTTAATTAAATTAATTAATTAAATCAATAAATTAATAATTGAATTAATTAATAAATTTCTAATCTTTTAAAATTCTAATTTAATTTAACTCTATTTCCCTGTCCTCCCTCCCTTCTAGCCCTCCCAACTTTCCTCCCTCCAACTCTTTTCTTGTGCTCCCTATTCTCAAATTGATAGCCTCTTTTTATTCCATTATTATTGATATATCACATATATGTATATATATACAACCGTCTGAAGCCATTTTGGTTGCTTGTGTGTATATGATTTTGGAGCTTACCATTGTTTGGGGTTATTAGTTAGAGAGCCCATCATAGGCTAACCCTGCCTCTCCGTGCAGTCACTAGTTGCCTGTGGGTCTCTGTAGAGGGTTAGGACCCTGTGAGGTTGTCCCTTCTGCATTAGCGTGTCTTTTGATATTGTCAATTTTTCAGGCTTGCTCATGAAGACATTTTTAAGGGAGACTGTTTCTCAGCAGACTTCCTGGTATTGTGGCTCTTACAATTTTTCTGCCCCCTATTCTGCAGTGTTTCCTGAGGCCTATGTTCGGGAGCTGTGGCATATAGGTATCCACTGGGGTTGGGTTCCTCCCGATCTGTTGATCTCTGGATTTGTGGTTTTCTGTGGCAGTCTCCATCTCTTGTAAAGAGGGGCTTCTTGGATGAGCGGTGCTAGCTACACTTATTTGTGGCTATAAGGATAAGATTAGAAGGTAGTTAACTATTATGCTACCCTAACAGAGAGGTGGCAGTAGCTTCTCTTTTAAGATACATGGTTATACTAGCTCTGGGAAGCTGCCTAGGTGTTTGGTACCAGGCATGATTTCCCTCCTGGTTGGTGGGTCTTAAGTCCAATTAGACAACTATTGGTTACCGTCAATATGTGGGTGCCTCTTGTTGCACCTTTATGGCTATTTTGCCATGCTGATCATTGTTGTGGGTCATACTTGTTGCAGCTGGGTAGCAATGGTTCATTGTTTCCTCACTTTGGCAGCTGGTATATTTTCTGGTACCCTGGAAACGAGAGCGCAGGAAAGAGGCTTTCGGGTTAGAGCCAGCTCAAATCAGCCAAGTCCTGTTACCCAAGTATGTGGTGTCTTCAGAAACGGGGGCTTTTACTTTCAACCTCTGAGAGGCAGCCAAGGGCAATAGCAATAATCTGTATTGTTTGGGGAGTTACTTGAACTACCCTGACCAACCATTTGGATTGAGGTTTCTTGTGCCTGCTACTGGGCTCTCTTTTAGTCTATGGTTCTTATGGGGAACACTGTCAGCCCAAGTAGTTAAACTTCCATAAACACACACGTGTGTGTATATGTATGTATGTATATATTATACATATGTACACACATATCTATATATACTTATATGCATTGTGTATAATTTTAGGTAAATATAAAACAATATGAGTCCTTGAGGTTGTATCAAACAACCTTAGTGTTAATTGTTCCTCCTTCTCTTTCCTTCTGTATTGACCTCAGCACTCAGCCCACTTAGGCCCCCTCCTCATTCTTCTGATTCCCCTTTCCTATTGCTTGTATCCTGCCTATTAGTCTCCTCTCAGGCACTACCCTCCACTCCTCATCCATAGTCCCTTTATGTTTTCCTGGTTTCTGTGGTTACTCCCCACTGTATGCGTACATCTGAAGATTTGGCGCTAGGAGCCATAGACGAGAGAGGACATGTAGTATTTATATTTTTTGCATCTGAGTTACCTCACTCAATATAATATTTTCTTGTTCCTTAAATTTATTTGAAAATTTCATTATTTCATTTTTCTTTCCATCTGAATAGTATTCCATTGTATACATGAGACACATTTACATGATCCATTCATTGCTGAAGGGCATTTAGGGTGTTTCCACTTCCTGGCAATTGTAAATGGGATGACAATGAGCATGGCTGATCATTTGTCTGTGGGCCAGGAGTGGTTTAGCTGGGCCAGATTTATACCAGTGGTATAGCTGGTAGAGATTTATTAAAAGTAAATTGATTTTTAGTTTTCGGAGGATTCTCTATACTGACTTCAAGAGGGGCTACATGCATTTACATTCTTACCAATGGGGAATGAGAGCTCCTCTCTCCCTCCAAGTTCACTAGCATGTGCCAGTGATCTTTGGTCTATGTTTTAATAGCTACAAAGAAGACTCAAAAGGCAAAGATATCGGGGGGGGGGCGAAAGAAGTATTGTGGTGTATCAATGTGACCTACATGTTTTCACCAGAACTGAACCAAGAACAGCAGCAGAACCCAATTCATTTGTGCTCACTGCTTACATATGGATTACTGGCTGGACTTAGAGGAAGCTTCTGGCTGGTGCTAATTGGATTAGTTACTTTTGGTCTGTCCTTGATCTACCCACTACACACAAGCCCGGCATTTGTAGATTTAATCTTGGTGTAAATAGAAGCAGGGCTTGGTGCTGTGGGTTTAGGTAGCTGAGATCACAGAAACAAGATGGGCCCCGCCTTGATGGGGAGTGGGGGATGTGTCCTTCAACCATATAAGACCCCACAAAGTAACCAAACCCAGCTGAGTAAAAAGGAATGGGTTACCACTAAAGGGAGTTGCATAGCTATGGCATGGTAGAATATTCTGGAAGAATTTTTTTTTCTTTTACTTGAGAGAGACTTTAGGAGAAGAAAGACTGCATTTCAGAGCCATGAGGGTGCATCTTGGGAGAGAGAGTGGACTCCAAGCAGGGTTGACATTTTGGAAGAATTTAGTAGGGAATGTAGACTTGCTTCCTCAAGGAGGGAGAACACTCAACAGCACTTTGAATGGCAGAGGAAGATGAGGAAAGCTTGGACCATATACTTGAGAAACTGAAACTTAAGACCAAGTCAAGGACTGGTTAAACTTTCTTCTTAGTTGGCAAGATGGCAGAGGACTGGGGAGGATGGGTGGAGGCTCTTTGGACCTGAGGAAAGTCAACACACCTAATGAAATTAGTGCTTTCTGTCTGCTTTCTTCTAGTCAACAGTCTTACTTTCGGTACCAAAATATCTGTTTCTTTCTTCCTTTCTCCTTAGCTAAATCTTGCTAAGGGCAGAGGTCAGTTCTCACAAAGTGGAATTTGGTGTTAGATCAGAAGAAGTCTTGGCAAGTTGTGGATTCTTTTCCCACCCTTTGATCTCCCCGTGAGGACTGTCACACATCAACAAGCAGATTAGCCTATGGTCCACTGCCAGTTCCCAGGGCCACATCTGCCTGCATTGACTTGCTTGTGGAGACGTCCCTAGTAGCCGCCATCATCCAATTCCCATACCTGAACCCTGTCATCTGATCCTCCCCAACTGGGTGTTTCACTTGTACTGACACAGGGAATGTGATTCTAGCCTTTTTGAGTAAACAGTTCTGCACAATAGAGGTGGGGCCAGATTAAACAACAAAAGCCTGGGATTATGTTGTTTGTCTAGCACCTGCCTCCCTGGGGTGAGCTCACTGCTCAAGATGACACCCTTCCAGTCAGATCTGTGGACTATAGGGTGGTGCTAACCAACCGGTGGATTCTGTTGCAACTGGGAATTCACCTCTTTTGCATGCCAGTCACAATCAGATGGAGTTCTTTACAATTAATTATTAATTAATATTAATCTACACATTAATTGAATGTGTAGATAAGCCAGTTGTTAAACTGCATGTCTGTGGATGTATGATTCTCATTCTTAATTAGATCTGGTTGCTTGAGAAGCAGGGATAACATCAACATGCATTCTTATTGTTGTTAAAGCGTGCGGCAAGGTAGATCCTATTTTCAACTTCATAGTTAGTTTTGAAATTTGAACTGCGAATGTGAATTACTTTTCAGTCTGATCCCTCTGGTGTAGGTTATTGTTATGCTAATTCAGGTGTATGTCTTCCCGGACCTTATAAGTATATGAATCTTGCGTTCTTTTGAGCAAATTGGATAGTTAATCCTTTAATCAGTTGTTGAGAGATTGCTGGAAGCACAGAGGCAGGCAGGACCTCTAAGCTCAGCAGTTTGAAGGTCATCATTGTTATTCATTTAGTGTTTCTCCTCTGTTTTCCTCCCTTCTATTAAATAGGGAAGTAAGCCTAATCCTTCAGCAAGGAGAAACTCTTTATGGGAAGTAGGAAGGTGGGAACTTGGGAGGAGAAAGATCCTTGGGATGCATGTGATAAATGATGCTACTTAGGGGAGCAATCCCTGACCCTGCCTCCTCCTGTCCTCCAGCCTGTGCTTCTCCACTGGGTAGGCACTCATCCTTAGCAAGCTGGCTCTGTTGTGGGTTAACTTCTTCTAATTTTTGAAGTATTTTTGTGGCTTCTGTGGGTAAACTTTTGTCAGTGTGTCCCTGAAAATCTTAGCTGAGGACTCCATCAGTTGCCTGGAAATAAATCTGTTTGAACTCTAACACAATACTGTTGTGTTGATGTTATTCACATCTGTTGGCAGCCATGGCAGGAAGACGTTTAAGTTCATGCACACTGTTAATCCTGAAGGTAGAAGTATATTAATTAGCCTTTCTTTGTGTGGGGAGTCCCGGGCTTGGAGTCCACTCTTCAAGTTGATGAGGAACTGTAGCCAGGCCTCACCTGGACACCTGTCTGTGAGGTATGTTGGGAATTGATTGATGCTGCCATAGACAATGCTAACCCTTCCACAAGCCTAGCTGGCCAAATTCATGCTGTTTTCTAGTTTCCTTTCCCCCAAGAATTGAAAACAGAAAAGGTCTATGTTATTATGCTGTTTCCCCAGACATTCTGAGAAACCCATCTAAAGCAAGGGGTTTCTTAAATCATTGTCTTACACATTGTCAGACCGTCATAATAGGTGGTAACTACGGTTATTCCCTCCTTGCGGCCCCCCATTCTTTCTTCCAGTAGGAATCATGCCTGTTCTTATATAGAAGACTGAAGAGTCAGGACAAAACTTCTAAGTATTCATGTGCATGTACATGTATGTCTGTACATGTATATGTGTGTGCCTGTGTGCACCTGTGTATGCATTCGTGTGTGCCTGTTTGTGTGCAGGTGTAGGATCAAATTAATTCCAGAAATGTAAAGCAAAAAATTCTTTTCATTTCTTTTTCTTTACTGGGGATCAAATCCAGGGTTTTGCGCAAGCTGGGTAAAGTGTTTTCCTATTGTGCTAGGACCCAAGCCCTTGAGTGAGAAATCCTCCAGACGGTTTTATACATCGAGGGAGGGCTGCCTACTCTCCTGCAATGTATGAACAGGGCCCTACCTTTCCAAAGTTAGCATGCTAACAAATCATCCGAGAGGCTTGTCAAAATGTAGATTCTGTTTCAGAGGTCTGGGGTAGGGTCAGACAGTCTCATTTCTTATTAGCCCCTTGACAATTTGAGTAGCAAATAAGAAAGGGGGATGGCGTATGTGTCATTAGATCTGTCCAGGAGGATGTCGGGTCAGAGCACGTAGAAACATGCTGTTAAATCCCTGACTTGCTAGATGACGAAGATGCATTTTTCATGAGCAAATCTCAAGCTGTATCTTTATTCTAACAGAGATTAACTTAATAAAAGAGAATTTAGGGCACACAGCGCATGCCTTTCTTGGTCAATCAATCAACGCGAGTGCGTATGAGCCTAGCTCTTGGCTAAATACACGTGGAAGTAATCAGGAACCAGTACAGTAGAACCAGCTTGAAACTTGGAGCAGTATGTGAGCCAGTCACTTAGGAGAGCTCCCAAGATGCTCCCTTCCCCTCCACCTTGACTGTTTTGAGCTCGCACTGAGGAATAGGATAAGGCAGAGGAGCCAGTTATAGCCGCTTTTCTCTTCCCCAAACCAATCCACCAAATCAGGGACTAGGGCTGAGCCAGGGAATGACTCTAGAGCAGGGCCGTGGGGTTCCTTCAGAGTTCAATTCTTGTTGCTGCATTTCTTCTCTCTCTCTGTCTCTCTCTCTCTGTCTCTGTCTCTCTCTCTGTCTGTCTCTCTCTCTCTTTGTCTGTCTGTCTCTCTTTCTGTGTCTCTGTGAGACAAGGTTTCTCTGTGTAGCCCTAAATGCCCTGGATCTCACTCTATAGACCAGGGTGGCCTTGAACTCAGAGATCCACCTGCTTCTGCCTCCCAGAGTGCCGGGGTTAAAGGTGTGCGCCACCTCACCGGTGTTGTTAAATTTCTCTAAACTCATGAAATCTACTGCCCTAGTCAGGCTGATTATCGCTATGATGAAACAACACGGCCGAAAGCAAGTTGGGAAGGACAGGGTTTATTTGGCTTATGCTTACACACCATTGTTCATCATTGCAGGAAGTCAAGAAAGGAATTCAAGCAGGGAAGGAACCTGGAGGCAGGAGCTGATGCAGAGGCCATGGAGGGGTTCTGCTTACTGGCTTGCTTCTTATGTCTTGTTCAGCCTACTTTCTTACAGCACTAGGATCATCAGTTCATTATAATCTGCTGGCCTGGTCAGTCACCTGGGTATCCTGTCCCTTTAAGACACAAGCCCTGCCCACTCTCAACCCACCCCCCCTTCTGCCTAGGCAAGGGATCTCCTGCCTCCTCTCCAGCCTTCCTCTCCTCTCCCGTCCCCTCCCCTCCCCTCCCGTCCCTTCCCCTCCCCTCCCGTCCCCTCCCTTCCCCTC
>PVIU01013532.1:0-55501 GCA_004026605.1 Ondatra zibethicus | reverse complement strand
AGGGGAGGGGAGAGGTGAGGGGAGGGGAGGGGAGAGAAGAGAAAAAAGAAAAGAAAAACTGGTTTGCTGTTAATATTGTTGTCTTGTTGAGACCCTAACTCAGTATGCCCAGGCCCCCAAGGGCTGGGACTACAGGTGTGCACCACCAAACCTGGCTTTAGTTGTGAGAGTTTTGTTTTTTTAGACAGTCTCTCTGTGATTCAGCCTGCCTTGAAATTCAGCAATCTTCCTCCCTCAGCCTCCTGAATGCTGGTATTGCTAACACACCTGGGTTTGGTACTAGATTCTTTTCATTGTAATTTTAGTTTAATTTAATTTGATGTATATAGGTGTTTTGCAGGTATGTATGTCTGTGCACTGCCTGTGTGCCTGGTGCCTTGAGGCCAGAAGAGAATGTCGGATTCCTTGGGATTAGAGTTGTAGACAGTAGTGAGCTACTATGTGGGTGGTAGGAATGGAGCCCGGGTCCTCTGGAAGAGCAACCACTGCTCCTAACTGCTGAGCCTTCTCTCCAGCTCCTGTCCTGAATTCTTAAGCCCAGCTTCTGTTTGGAGGGATGGAGTCTACCTGAGGTCACGGATTAAGAGACGTGGGCCCTTTCCTCCAAGGACTTTGCTGTCCCCCACACCAGATTTCTTTTTCACCAAGATCTCGCTTGTGTTTTGTCTTGCCGAAAATGGGGGTGTCACTGAGAATTGCACAGTATTTCATAAATGCTAGTCAAGACTGTTGGCCACTGGATACCATGATGGCCAGTGAGCACATTATTGGGTCTTTCCCAAGCAGCCTCATCGGTTCATGGTGGGGTCAGCCACTATTCCAGTTTTCCTAAGAAAAGTCTGTAATTCTGAAGTTCCTGGGTCTGAGACAAACGCAGCCTACAGTTATCTAACTCAAGGGTCAGAACGGCAAGAGCATGGCGTGCTCCCCTGTGGCTGGTGTTTCATGGGTGAGTGTGGTAGGAAATAAGGACAAGGGGAAGGGACAAAAGAGGAATGAAGGAAAGCAACTGTGCAAGGACGTTGAGATGAAGAACGAGAAGCCCAGACGAGCTGGGGAAGCAGCGCTGAAGACTCCTTAAGGAAAACCTTGGGTTGATACTCTCTGGGTTGAGGCCTACCATTCCAGCTGTGCTGGGCTGGTCATTCGGCAAGGGAGCCCCTCGAGGAAGATGGGCGCACCTCTAACCCTGCTAAAGGGACAGTCAGGATAATTAGTCCTTTGATGAGATCCAGTGCCCGCCCTTCCCAGAACGCCCAGCTCTGTCAGAATAGCTCACAGTTGTGAAGCTTTGAAATCTGCCCCCTCCTCTGAATTATTTTATTTCGGAGACACATAAGAATGTGTCTCCTTCTCTTCTTTTTCCTAAGTGTCTTTTCCCTAACAATTTTAGCTTCCATATCCGTTCTCTAAAGCTTCTCTTCCACCATGTGGTCTGCCGTGTGTTTGGCCTCCATGCCGGCGTCTAAGCAGGGCTGTTTCCTTCCCTCCTCCAGTCCCGCTCCTGAGCAGCCACTCAAGTTTAGAGCTAACCTGCCTGGGAGTTTTTCTGTTCAACTCTAATGAAATTGTCTTTGAGCTGACATTTGAGTCCATTCTTTTCGTTGTTTTTGTTTGTTTGTTTGTTTATTCCGTAAGTTTTATTTATTTTGGGGCTAGACAGACGGTTCGGCAGTTGAGAGTTCGGCAGTTGCTCTGCCGTAGGACCCAGTTCAGTTCCCAGCACCCATATGGTAACTCATAGCTGTCTCTCACTCCTGTCTCTGGGGATCCAGCACCCTCTTCTGGTCTCTGCTAGCACTACGTGCACGTGGTGCACAGACATGCACCAGACAGTCATAGCACATAAAATAAAAATAAATAAAATCTCCAAACAGTAATTTACCTTTCTACCTACTTGCGTGCCTACAGGTATGTGTGTGACTGCTTGTATATCTGGTGCCCTCAGAGGCCAGAAGAAGATGTACCTGAACTGGAGGTATAGACCATTTTGAGCTACAATGTCCATGCTGGGAACAGAGCCTAAGTCCTCTCCGAGAGCAGCAAATGTGGAGGCTGGAGGGAGGGCTCATTGGTTAAGAGCACTTGTTATTTTTATAGAGGACCTGGGTTCCATTTCAGCACCCACATGGTGGCTCACAAACATCTGTGACTCCAGTTCCAGAGGATCTGGTGCCTTCTCCTGACCTCCTCAGGCATCAGCCTGCACACATATACACACATACATTCAGGCAAAACACATACACATGAAACAAATAAATCTTTAAGAAAAGAAGGGGGGAAAGGGGGCAGCAAGTGCTCTTAACTGCTGAGCGGTCTCTCTAGCCCCTTAAACTCTTACCAATGAGACTAAGAGCCCCACGAGGAGACCCCGATTTTCCTGTATCATCTGGTTAAGGAACTGGTTTCCAGTGAGTTCTCTAGAGAGCAGGCTTACTGAGGAAAGGGAGTGTTCAAGAGCTGGTAGGAAGGCAAGAGGATATTTTGGGACGAAAGTAAGGAAAACCCTGACTCACACTGGCTTAAATAACACAACAGTGGGTTCACCACCAAACAGCATGCGTAGGTTGGGCCACGGCTCAGCAGTCACTTGGGAAATCTCCACTCTGCTGCCTTCATTATCAACTTAATCCTCAAACTAGTGACAAAATGGTCACGTCTAGAAACAATAGTGTCCTGGGCAAGAGGAAAGACTGTCTCTTCCTAGGGGCTTCTTTTAGAGACAAGGTCATTTTTCTCAGAAGTATACCAGGCTTGGTCACATGCTCAACCCGGAACGAGTCTCCGGTGAGGTAGGCCAGCCAGACTCACAGGGCTGTGCAGGGAAGGTGCAGATCCTGAACGAAAGTAGTTTCGAGGCCGGCCTGGTCTACAAGACAACTTCCAGGACAGCTAGAGCTACAAAGAGAAACCCTGTCTTGAAAAACCGAAAGTTAAAAAAAAAAAAAGTAAATCTAAAAATAAATTGATTTGTCAATTCTTCTTAAGCTTCCTATTTTTTTCTTCATAAAAACTCTGCTCTGGCTCCCCACAAACTGCTGAGCCTCCCTCCAGCTCACATCAGCTTCTCTTCGGCTCCAGCCTGTGTGCTTCCATCCTCCCCAGGCTTCCTGCACCAGGTCTTGGCCCCAGCCTTGCCGCCACTGACCAGTTCATTCTCTGCTATTCTCAGGGGACACATAAGACAGATGAGGAGTCCGATGCTTCCTGGGTGGCATACTTCAACAAGCCGGACTTCAGTGCCTGGGAATTGTGTCAAGGGATGACACACTTGTTGGCTATGATCTGGTTCCTAAGCCCAAAATCATTGATATTGCTTTCAGGTGTGTAGCCGGTTAAACGGTTTTGCTAGTGCTGTCTGCACCTTAGAGTATCTTACGGACAAAGCAGGACCTCATAAGGGAAACTACCCCAGTATCATGCAGTAACCTGGACCAACTTTAAGTGAACTGGAAATCTCCACTCTGGAGAAATTGGGCCTTGACAAAGTCTAAATTCCCTTTGACGCACTTCCCAAGGACTTAACGCTATTGCTACTTGATTGAAACCGTCACCTGGAGATGTTTTATTTAAACGAATTTTCCTTTGAGTAACAAACCATGTAATAGTAACATGGACTTTAATAACAAGAAATGATTTGGAACTGAAAAAACAAAACAAAACAAAAAACCAAAACTCTACTCTGGCCAAAGATGGCAATTCAAGCCTACATCCTTGACTTTCTCTGTCCTTAGAATTTATTCCCCATCCCATCCCCTGCCCATACTGCCCATCTAGTGGATAGCCAAACCCTACCCAACCATCCAGGCCAGGCACCAAACCAATTGCTTAGTCTACGAGAGTCTACATCGAGCATTAGTATGCAAAGAGACCATCATCTCGTGCCTCCAGCTTACATGTATCTGCTTGAGAGAGGGTCCACCTTTACATTCTGAGGGTCTCTCCTGGTGGCTGGTACACCCAGGGGATGCTCCCCCACTGACTTAACTGCTAGACTAACAGGTGTTCACCAGCTGAGGAGGAAAGTGTAACCAACAGACTTTAATCTACACAGGTTCTCTCTGGAGAGAAGCCAGAGAATGGCTCTGAGCCCAGGGGCAAGGGGGGTAGTTTGGGAGAGTCACAAGGAGACCTGATTTCATAAATGATGAGCACGGCCACTGTCGCCCCTCAATGGACAGGTTAAGGTGACAGATTACCACCCACTGACTGTTCCAAAATAGATTTCTAGTATCACCCCTGCTGAATGCTGCTCTGGGCATCCATAACACCTGACTGTGGGGGATGTATGTGGGTCATAGCCAGAGCACCAATTATCCAGACCGGGCTACCCATCCTCAGTATATGAGTTAAAATAGCCACATTAGGGCTGGAGAGATGGCTCAGGGGTTAAGAGCACTGGCTGCTCTTCCAGAGGTCCTGAGTTCAATTCCCGGCAACCACATGGTAGCTCGCTACCATACTGGGGCCTGAAGTCCTCTTCTGGCATAAAGGCATATATGCAGATAGAACACACACACACACACGATATATAATATATATAATAAATCTTTTTAAAATAGCCACATTAATAGTGAGAAACAGAAAAAGGTCTTGGGCTCTGCCTTGGGGTTAAGCCACTGCACCAGGCCTTTGGCCTCCTTATGCTTCACTCCTTTCTGGACACGGGCACCTCACACTCAGGTGACAAGCGGCTAACTGGAGTTGTGGTCCTGAGCCGGCTTCCTGTGATGTTTGTGTTTTGCCCACATCCCCTCCTACCTGCTGGACTCTCTTCTCCCCTCCACCCCTCAGGGTCTCTTATTTTCTGTTTTATTATGTTTGAAAACCTGCTCAATGTCACATCCCTGCTCTGGGAAGGAGAGCAGGCAGCTAAGGGACCCTTCTGTCCCTGTGGCAACACAACTAAAGGCAGCTTTAGATAACACTTATAGATAACAGGCCATCACTTAGGGAAGGCAGTGGCTCACAGGCCTGGGTCATGCCTAGCTATCCTTTCTCAAGGACCACCTGCTCTGGGAAGGGTATCGCCCACCTTGGCCTGGCTCTCCTATGATCAATTAGCAACCAAGACAGAACCCCATACATGTCCGCAGGCTAATCTGATCTGGGCAGTCCCTGAATGGAGACCCCCTTCTCAGATGACTTGGCTGTGTCAGGTGGGCAACTAAAGCTAAGTAGGATGGACCCTGAACCTCAACTTTTCAAGATCTGTATTTGACACCCAGCAGCTTCTGGAGTTCAGACGAGTCAAAGGCAAGGGCTCTGGAAGTTTCTGAGCTTACCCCAACCCCAGAGGGACTCCTGCTCAGCCAGCTGCATCCCTAGGGGTTTTCACAGGTCAGTGTGTGTATCTCCAGCCTGCTTGGCCCCCAGGATCTGATCCACTGGGCAAGAGCCAGCCTCCTTCCTGTCCCTGCTCTTCCTGCTACACCTAGGTGGAACTCGGGCAGCCCTCCCCCACGCAGCCCCCGGGTGACTCAGTGGAAGCTGGCGGCCACTTCCTTGCCTTACCCGCCCACACTCACATTCCGACGGCCAGCTCACTGGCTTCTGGAGCTTGACCCACAGGTCCTGGCCTCTGCTTAGAGTAAACAGTCATCTCTTTATGGGACAGTTTACAATCAGGACCAGCCCAGGATGGGAAGGGCTCACGTGTATCTGACCCACTGTGAATAACTAACTTCTGTGAATCCTTCCCTTTGACCCCTGACTGACCTGGGACTCTCGTTTAAAGGAACTAGAGACTCAGCCCCGATGCTGGATTATTATGGTTATAAGATTTTGAAGAAAAAAAAGTTTTTAAAAAATAATCTAGGAGGGACTGTAGATGTAGTTTAGTGTAGAGTGCTTGTCTAGCAAGCATGAGGACCTAGTTCAGTACCCCATGCCACCAAAGGATGGCGGATTAACGTGGCAGGAGATGTAGTGTCCTTTGCTAGAGCATTTGTCTAGCATGCGGCAGGTCTTGGGTCCAATCTCCTGAGCCAAATGAAACCAGGCTTTGTGGTTCACATTTGGGCTCAGCACTGCAGAGGTGCGGAGGCAGGAGAATCAGTTCAGGGTGATCCTTAGTAACATACTAAGTTTGAGGCCAGTTTAAACTATATAAAACCTTGTCTCAAAAATTTTTAATAAAAATTAAATAAATAACATTCAGTCCCCGGTACTGTAAACAAAAACAAACAAATGAAGAGCCCAGCTGGAAATGGACAGTGCTTCACCCGGGCCTTTCCCTGGCCTTTAGAAACTCACAGCTCTCTCAATCAGCAAGGACTTAACATGAATCTGCATAATTCCAGCCTAGTGTGGCTTCTTCCGTAAATTCTCAGGTCCCCAGGCTGCTCCGGTCATTTGGTCATTTTGATCTTCGTCTCAGCTCCCAACCTTAGTCCTCAAGATTGTAAGAAGTGCAGCTGTGCTTCCTGCTCTCTCGGCAGGAGAAAGAGGAAGGACAAACAAGGCACTACTTCCTTTTTCTAAAAACAGTCAGAAAAGACTTTCCCAGAAGCCTCGCTTGGCTGCCTTGGCCTGCATTCCTTTGCACAGGCAGGTGTCACACGCTCATCGCGGTCAGAGGGTGGACTGTGCGGAAGAAGACTGGATGGGAAGGGGAGAGCCTGCCCCGTCCGCTGAGAAACAGTGGTGGAGCGAGGTGAGCAAATCTGGAGAGGAGGGCAGGTGGTCCCTGTGCCACCACAAGGAGACTTGTTTGTCTAGTTTAAACTAAGAGTCAGTCTAGCAGCTCCAGACTTGGGTCCAAAGCTCTGGGTGATTATTCAGGGTGACCTTGCGGATGATAACCGCATCATTAACTATCTGCTAATGTCCAGAGACCACCATGCTTCCCAGAGAAGCTGAGCCGTCTTCAGAAAGGCAGACTAGCTCATAGGGAACCAGAGAGCAAGGGGGGAGGTAGGGACTGCCTCTGCCAAGAGCCACCATCCTGAGAGCAGATCCCCATCCTATCCGGAAGCCCAGCCAGGCTCTCAAATGCAGGGGAAGGAGTCAGGCTGGGTCGAGGTGGCTTTGGGGAGCAGGTGCAGCTGTAGAGGGGTCCCCCTTTGGCAGTGTCTTTTCATGTTTCCATCCCAGGCAGGTCAATGAACACGCCCTTTGTGGTTCTGGAGTGGTGAAAACTACACAGAGATGGTGCATGCTGGGGTCTATAGTGATAGGTTACAAAAAAGGGTCACAGTGTCTCACTGTCCCTTTACCCTGTGTCCCACTGGGCAGCAATCACCTCTCCACTGTGAGCTGACTTGCTCAGGCTATCAGAAAGCAGTAGAGGCCCTGCTCTGGTTGTTAATCCCACTGGGCGAGAATAAGACCACTACCACAACTTTTGAGCCAAAGTTGAAGCAAGCTTTATTAACTACCGGCCAGGACAATGGACACCAGCCAGTTCCATACCCGGCGATTCCACAGTATGGAGCCAAATTACGTTAGTCGGAGGCTTATAAAGGCAAGACCCACAAGACTTTGAACTTCCTGCCTTTGTCCAATGGGGATAAACATACATCCTGATGTATTTCCTGCCTGCATACCACCTGCCTACATGTGATCAAGTACAGCCTGTGCTGTCGGGGCAACCAAACTTGTTTATTATAGAAGTGAGAACACGGGACTTTTCATCGTACATGAACAACAGCCCCCAGCATTCCCAGAAGTTATCTGTCCTTGGTTAAATGGGGCTTACAGGTTAGAGGCACAGTCATTTAAACTTAAAGCATCACTTTAGCCCTCACACAGCCCTCATCCTTTTGCCTGGTCTCTGTCCAGGAAGGCCTAAGAGTAGGCCTGGGCCCCCCAGATGAGCACATAGCAGCCATTTAGCTGAGACCCCCTTGTGCAGTGCAACCATGGCCTGCAGAGTGAATCCCCCAGACTCACTATGGAATCAGGAGCTGGGTCTAAGTTCTAAAGTCGAGTTGGGCCTCCTTTGCCCTCCTGTTCTCATTCTCTCTTTCCCACACCAGATGAGTCATCAAGCTCTTGGATTGCCGAGCCTCCAGAACTACGAACAAAATAAATCTCCGTTCTTTATAAATTGCTTAGTTCCGTGCATTCTGTCTTAGAAGCAGGAAACAGACCAAAGAACCATCCAGTCCAGCCAGCCCCCCTGGTTCAATAGCTGACCCCGGCTATTACCCCACGGTCTACAGAACCTGGGAATCAACACAACACCTGTTTCAGACCCAAGGTTAGGGATGGCTGCATCTTAGTTACTTTTCTGTGGCTGGGATAAAAGACCATGACCAAAGTAATTTATAGAAAAAAGAGTTTCTATGGACTTCAGTTCTAGAGGGTAAGGGCCCATCATGGTCGGGGGGCTTGGCAGCAGGCACGGTGGCTGGAGCAAGAAGCTGAGAGCTCAGATCTCCACAAGCATGAAGCAGAGAGAGTAAAGAAGGATGAGGCTAAAAAACATCAAAGCCGCCGGGCGGTGGTGGCGCACTCCTTTAATCCCAGCACTCGGGAGGCAGAGGCAGGCGGATCTCTGTGAGTTCGAGGCCAGCCTGGTCTACAAGAGCTAGTTTCAGGACAGGCTCCAAAAGCCACAGAGAAACCCTGTCTCGAAAAAAAAAAAAAAAAAAAAAAAAAAAAAACCAAAGCCCACACACATCCTTCAACAACTAGGCTGCACATCTTAAACCTCCCCCCAAACAACTGGGGACCAAGTGTTCTAATACTTGAGCCTGGGGGGAATATTTCTCATCTGAAACATCACAGCTTACTAAACAGAAAGAGCCAGCTGGTAAATGACTGTGGGTTAGACTACAGACACTAGCTAAGTACTTTATGTGTCTGAGTAATTGGTTGATTTGACTTTGAGACAGTGTCTCAAAAGATCAGTGTCTTAGGGTTTCTATGGCTGTGAAGAGACATCATGACCAAGGCAACTCTGATAAAAGAACGAACTTAATTGGGGCCTTGCTTCCAGCTTTAGAGGTTTAGTCCATTATCATCATGGTGGGGGGGTGTGGCAGCATGCAGGCAGGCACGGTGCTGAAGCAATGGTTGAGAGCTTTACATCCTACTCACAGGCAGCAGGCAAAGAGCCACTGGGTCTGGCACAGGCTTTTGAAACCTAAAACCACCCCCAGGGACACACCTCCTCTAACAAGGCCACATCTTCTAATCCTTCTGACCCTTCTCAAACATTTCATCAGCTGAACACCAAGCATACAAATATAAGAGCCTATGGGAGCCATTCTCTTTCAAACCATCACTGTGGATGAGACTAGCCTTGAACCCCTAATCCTCTTGCCTCTACCTCCCATATACTGGAATTACAAGTGTGTACCACCACCACAACTGGCTCTTTATTTAATTTTAGACTGGTCCCCTTCCTCAGCCTCCCTCCCAAGTTCTCAGCTGATGTCTTTTAACTACATCCACACCTCTCAGAGTGCAGAGTGCGCCCCCAGGTCACCCTAAAATTGATTCTTTCTACATGCCGTTCTGATGGAATTTCCGTATCGTCAATGACTTCAATAAGCTTTTAGCCTCCGCCAAACATGCTAGCAAGAACCTTTTATTTTTCGTTAGTCTCTAAAGTCACACAAGGATGTGTGGGTTAAGGGGGCGGCACTCTGACTGGAAGCCACCCAGTTCTCAGTGTGGAGGCAGCATGATGGGAAGGCTGCTTGCTGTTTTTAAGCTGAGTAGGTTCCTGGGTGACAGGGACTGAGGAAGGATTCTTTAAGGCCACTCAATCTTTCCACCGAGGGAGCTAGTATGAGACACTAACGTCTTCGAAGAAAGAAGCCTGAGTAGGTGGAAGGTAGTAGCTGGAGGCCCTTGGCAGGATGACACTCACCAAAACGGTGACCATGATGGATACCACCGTCATGCCAAGGAGGAAGGCACAGCCTCATGCTGGATGCCGTGTGCCTCGAGGTGCATGCTCTCATTCTGGCTCTCCGGTAGACACAGGAACATCTGGCCACCGTTCAGGAGGCAACAGACGGTTATGGAAAGCCAAGGTGTTCAAAGGATAATAGCATCAACGTGAAGTTACAGATCACCACGGGTGATGCTGTGCCAGGAGCATCCGCGGGATCCGACTCTCCCTTTACCTTTGCTTTTCTTCCTTTGCCAGCCTCCTTTGCTGTTGCTACCAGGTTCACCCTGATCACACAACACACACCCCTCAGTAATGGCTCTGATGCTGCCTACCCAAGGAAGATGTGCGTGGAGCAAAGAAACCGGGACTGAGGTTTCCCACCTCCATGGATTCTCTCTCTCTCTCTCTCTCTCTCTCTCTCTCTCTCTCTCTCTCTCTCTCTCCAGCGTATCACTAGGTAGGCTGGAACTCATTATGTAGACCAGGCTGGCCTTGAACTCACAAAGATCTGCCTGTCTCTGCCCCCACACCCAGCCTGGCATGGTTAAGACATTCTTCCTCCGACGTTTATGAAAGACTTGTGGAAAATAAGGAGCAACAACAGCAAGAAACCAAAAGCAAATGGGCTGGGTTTTTCCTTCATGATCTATAGGCCTCTTCAGAGGCTTAAGGCATCCAACCCAAAGGCAGCATTTCTTCCATGGAAGGCGGGAAATGGGGTATGGGGAAGCAGATGTTGACTAGCTTACGTGACAAAACCAGAAGAGAAAGGAATAAACACACACACACACACACACACACACACACACACACACACACGAGAGAGAGAGAGAGAGAGAGAGAGAGAGAGAAAGGTAACAAAATGAAACAAATAAGGTGATCAGAAGTGGGCAAACGATCTGTGTTTTATATCAAACTTCCTACAGGGAAGGGGGGATGGGTCACACTGGCTGCCAGTCACAGAAAGAAGATGGTGGGTACACACCCCCCAAGATAGCCCATGTCTCCCAGGGCATCTGCTGGCTCTGACAGGTTTATAGTCTTCTGGTTGAGTAGCTTCTTTGGGCTCTATGGGGCTTGTTCCTTCCACTTTCTTAGCCACCCTGTGGCCACCTGTTTCTGGGGAGCTCTGCCCCAGTAACAACCAGGAAAACCCAGAGAGTGAGAATAGAGCCGATTTCCCAGAACCTCAGGTACAGAGAGGGGAGGGGTGAGAACTTCTTGGACATGGGCTCCCCACCAGCTATGAAAATGTGCTGTCATGTGCCTTGCTCCTCCAGTCAGCTCCCAGGACAGGCTACACAGCAGACACTGCTGTTTGTCCTCATGGAAGGACAGGACCTCCACAGCCTGACCGAGGAATCTTCCTGATCAAATCCAGGCTCCACTAGGCAAGGACTCTACCACGGAACTGCTTCCCTGCCCTGGGACTTACTTTTGTAGTGAAGGTACTTGCGGTGGTTTGTATCATCCGTCAACCTGACAAGATGGAGAATATCTTGGGCAAATATCTGGACACGTCTGTGAGGGATTCTTCTAGACTAGGTGGGAAGACTTACCCTGTAGGTTGGCTGGGGTCCTGGATTGCATCAGAAGGAGAAGGCAAACTAAGCTTGAGCATCCATTGCTCTTTGTTTCCTGATGGTGGACATAATGCGGGCAATAACTTTCCCCCTGCGCGACCGTTCCTGCTAGACGGATAGTATCCCAGGAACTGTGAGCCAAATAAACCCTTCCACTCTTAAGCTGCTTTTGCCAGGTATCTTGCAAAAGCAACGGGACAAGCACCTGACACGGTACTCAATTGATTCCCAGCTGCAGGGACTGCATTGATCATTAGCCACACCTTGCACGCTGGTGTCTTGTCACCTGAGTAGTTGCGGTCATCTGTAAGTAAGGTCTGTCGTGGCCCAGGTATCCCTTCCTTTCTGAAGTGCACTACACTGGCAGAAAAACCTCATAAAGGAAGCACTATGATTGGTCACATGGTCGTTGGCCCACCATGTGGCAAAGTAGCCATTTATTAGCACTGATCCCCAAAGGTCATAGGGCATCTCCTTTTCTGGTACTCACCCAAGAAATAACAACAAGCATGTATTACTCCTCTCTGCTGTGTAATTAATTAATGACCCCTAAACTCAACCAGTTGGGATGCTGTTCTGCTATTCAGTCTGACTTTAAACTCCTGGACATGAGCAATCGTCCTGCCTCAGGTTCCTAAGGAGCTGGGTTGCATAGCACTGTGCCTGATAGGAGTGGATTGTGTGACATCACACTTTCCTGAAGTATTACTTTAATTACATAGTGTAAAATAAGTTTTAAGATTTTGATTAAATGAGTATGATCCTGGGCCAGATACAGGGTACAGGGCAAGGGCAACAGAGGAGACAGACAAGAACACCGGGGCAGGGCTTTACGGCAGCAGACTCCAGACACCAAGAAGCAAGCAGCTCAGTGGGGATTGATAGGTACCCACAAAAGGCACTCCAGATCAAGGAATGGAAGAGGACCAGTTTCATGCCCAGAGCATTCCACAGAGGGGACAGAACTCTAACCCCTGAAAGGAGAATTTCTGAAAGGAGAATTTCAACCATGTTCAGTTGGAATTAGGCCAAACAGGACTGCCACCATCTTGCCTCCATCCCAGAAATGGACTGACAGCACCAGGAATACAGACAGTGGTGGATTCTGGGAATAAAGAAACAGGATCAGATGCTCAACCATTCTCCTCTCCCCTCTCCTTTTCCCTTCTCTAGTCTCCTCTTCTCTCCTCCCCTCTCCCCTCCTCTTCCTTTCCCTTCTCCCTTCTCATTCCCTCTCCTCTCCTCTTCCTTTCCCTTCCCTCCTCTCCTCCCCTCCCCTCTCCTCTCGTCACCCCATCCTATATTCACAATACTGAGGACTGAACCTAGGGCCTCATGTCTACTTAAGCACTTTGCCACTGAGCTACACCCCAGCCCAGTGGTTTGTCTTTCCTGACCAGGGTCACTGTATCTAAGGCCCAAGACAGCACAGACATTCGAAGGTGGTTCCCTGCCCACCCTCCTGAGGGAGAGCCCACCCAAAGTGGACAGCACCATTCCTGGACTTGGGTTCTGGACCACATGAAAAGGAGAAAGCTAGGTGATCATGGACATTCATCACTGTCTTCCCGTTTTAAGGGAGAAAGGATGGATTTTGGCTCACGTGCCAGGTTAGACTCTATTGTAGAAGGGAAGTCAGTGGCTGGGCCCTGAGGGAGCTAGCCACATGGCATCCACGACCAGGAAAGGCATGCAAAGGTGCACACTAGCGCTCAGCTCACTTGCTCTACTTACACAGGTGCTACCCACAATTAATTCAGAGCTCCCCACACCAATTAACAGAATCCAGAGAATTCCTCACATCCATGCCCAGAGGCCCAGCTCCCAGGTGATTCTAGATTCTGCCAGGCTGACAATTAACACGGATCCTCTCTGGGATGAGGGGCGACCACCCTGGCAAGCTCAGGGTCACCTTCAGGAGGAGTGGCAGGAAGAAAGGCCTTTCTCCAGTGCTGGACCCATGTGACAAGCACTGCTGTCCTGAGCTGCCCCCAGTCCCTCCTTTTATCTATCTCATGTAAAAACGTTCCTCTGTGTGTATAGGAAATAGTTTCAAATGACGTCAGCGCCTTCAGGGAGGCAAGTGATGGGTGACCTTTGACCCCTCAGTTCTATCTTTTGCCCAAATTCCTTTTTATGGAGAGCGTACCACTCTTACATTCCGAAGATTTTTCTTCTCTTTCTATTATTCTTAAAAAGCTGTCATATTGTTGCATATTTCTTTTTTGTCTTTTTCTTCAAGATCTGGCAAGAAATAAAGAGTCCATTCTCAGGGAGGATTTCTTTTTTGTTGTTGTTTTGTTCTGTTTGTTTGTTTTCTGAGACAGGGTTTCTCCGTAGCTTTGAAGCCTGTCCTGGAACTAGCTCTTGTAGACCAGTCTGGCTTCAAACTCACAGAGATCCGCCTGCCTCTGCCTCCCTCGAGCGCTGGGATTAAAGGCGTGCACCACCACTGCCTGGCTAGAACTTCTTTTTCTTTTTTCTTTTTTTTTTTTTGAGACAGCCCAGGCTGTCCCTGAACTCCTGATCCTCCTGCCTCTATCTTCCAAGTGGTAGGATTACAGACAGAAGCTACCACATCCAGTTTAATTTTAGAACTTCAAAAAAAGTAACCTCCTTCCGCAGAGGGCAGGTAATATGAAAAAGAACACACACGCCTTTGTGTGTTCATAAATTTTACCCATAGTGGGGGACCTGTCCCACGAGGGGCAGCAATGGGTCACCCGAGGCCTTGGCAGGGAAGCAGTGGGTGATCCGAGGCCTCGGCAGGTCCCCTTGGCAGGTGGGAGACAGACAGACACACCATGCAGAGAGTTTGGATATAGAGTTTATTTAGGGAAAGGGAAGAAGGGGGGAGAGAGAGAAAGGGAGGGAGAGAAAGACAGGCAGCACTTACCTCTTCAGAAGAGGGATGGGGGAGAGGAAGGGAGGGAGGGGAAGAGAGAGAGAGAGAGAGAGAGAGAGAGAGAGAGAGAGAGAGAGAGAGGAGAGGCCGTACTTACCTCTTCTGAAGTGGAGGCGAGGGAGAGAGAGAGAGAGGCGGTAGGAAGAGGGATGGAAAGGCTGGGGGAGGCAGGAGATTACCCTGCCTCAGCGGAAGGGGAGGGGTTGGGAGTAGGCGGGGCTTGTCTCTTACAGGGACAGGGTACCCAGGTGATAGGCCAGGTCAGCAGATCACAACAGCTGGTCCCTCCACAGTGTGGGAGAGGTATCTTCAACCACTTCTTCACATACTACCATACCTCAGATGGAAGCTGGACCTTGCAGCCAGGCCCCTGGAGTATTGGAGACACCACACTGTCCTAGGCCCCCTCACTGGAGCATCTGCCAGGATAGTGTGGCCTTGAAGGTGTGTGAAGTCCAGGGTCCCCCCCCACACACACACACACACTTGCCAAATGCGAGCGCTGGGGTCTGAGTTGGATGACCATTTTCTGGCTTCAAGAGCTCTCTCAGAGTTTCTCTCAGGCCACTCTCCCACCTCCCCTGAGTCCTCTGCTTTTGTGTTTGGGCCAGCAGGAAAAAAATCCTTGGCTTGGCTCCTTGTCTCTCAGCAATCCAACATTTCCAGGGGGCTTGCTTGGTTTCAAGTATTGGCCGGTGCTTTCGCCTGCCTGCCTGCCTCAAGGTCTGTGTTTCATTTGCAGCTGCCCTATCCCTGCACTGGGTGCCAGTCTCTCAGGCCTGGCCCATCCTGCATGGCCAGCAGAGGAGGCCCTGTGTGTGGTTGTTCTGGCTTGTGCGAGGGAGCTGTTTCTGAGTTCCCCCTCAGTCCTGTGTCGGGCCTTCACTTCAGTGCAGCGCAGGGTCAAAGGCGGTGCTGGCCGAGAGGATGCTGGCTGCCTCCTAGACCCAGCATTAAACAGCCCCCTCCCCTGACCACTTTCAGTTCAGACTGGGACCAGCTCAGCACCTGGTGTTTCCCTCATAGAACTTTACAGGGCTTGGCAATGCTGAAAAGATCTGGAACCAAAAGGATTCAGCTGTCCTGCAGCACAGGGGGCCTCAAGCTCTGCCTGCCTAGGGACTCCTTCCTTCCTTCCTCCCCCCCCCCCCCAGCTTCATGCTCTGCCTGCAAAGAGACTCTTTCCTGGATTCCCCAGGCACTTCCTGACTTAGCAGTTCTCCAGGCCCTCGAGTCCAAGGGTCAGGAAAGAACCTGCAGTTTGTTCTGGTGGCGTGGTTACCCAGAGCTGCGAAGGAGTCTGAGCCACGGGCAGGAACCAGCTGACAACCAAACCAGTTTAGGCCATGAACACAGAAGCAAAGAACTCAGGGACCCCCAGTGTGTCCTCATCACCAGAGGTGATCCCCACCCTGCGGCCCCCTGAGGAGAAGGCTGCATTGAAAGCGGTGGGCCCTGGTGAAGGCGCCCTGATCTCCTTGAGATTGTAAGGCATGACCCAGACCTCTGCTTGTTCTGGGGTGTCATGGCCTACGTACAGATAAATACACGGGTATTTGGAGCCTAAGAAGAGTGACTGTAACCAGTGTGCAGTGATTAGGGAGGAGAAGAGGTTTTGTGTGTGTGTCTGTGTTTGGGGGATTGAAGATGGGGGTGGGAGTCCCCAACGGTTCTCACTTCATTGAGTGAGTGGGAGACGTCAAACACTGTCTTCCATCCTTCAAGGTCAATCTCTCGATTCGGCCTCCTTATCACAGGATTGCCCAAACCCAACCACTAACTGACTTGAGCACTATGAAGGGCCTCCTTAGACGCTGGGCACCCAGGGAGTTTCCTCGTCCTCCAGCAACACAGCAGGGAGTCACACACACCCTTCATCCTTGGGTCACCCCACTTATGGGTGGCCCCAACCACAGATGAGGAAACTGATGCTTAGTTTGTGTCTGTGGGTGAGGGGATGAGAGCCCCCTGCCCCTAACACCCACCAGCAGACCCTAGACTCCAGTTCTGGTCCTGTGGCCCCTCGGTCCAGGATAGCACTGCTGCCGCTGGTGACAGACAGCCTGGTTGCTGAGGGGAAGCCAGATGGCATTTGTATCCCACTCAGCGGCACACTTTGCGGCAAGAACTTTGCCGGACCTGAGCAGGTACAGACGGTATCACAAGTGTCTGCCCAAGTTGGTGCCCACGGAAGGAAGAAATCCACTACACAGCAGAGAGCTGAAGACGCCGGGGTAAGGCAGAGAATCACAGCCTGACAAGATGATAGGGGTTCCTGTAAGGACTGTTTCTCCTCTGCTGTCTAGAAGGCTTCCAGCAGGGTCAAATATGGATGTTCCGTGCTCCCTGGTGCTTGCCACCTGGCCCAGGGCTGCCAATAGGCAGGTGTGCAGTCCCATCAGGCCTGAAGCCCTCTCCTCAGCGCTGCTCCCCAGCCCACTGCTGAGCATCTCCAACCATCCTGTGCTTGTGCAAGTCCTGACCTCTGACAAGACCCCCCTCCACTTTCTTCTGTCTGAAGTCTGCTAGCCCTTGAGGAGACCAGTGTCTTCACAGTCCTCACCAAGAGAGAATCCCTAGGCCAAGCACCTTGGACCCCAATATATTGGTCCAAATCCTGGCCCTCTAGGGCAATAAAACTACCTAGCACGTAGCATAACAGGGCACCTGCCATTGCCTGTTGTTTGGTTGGCGCCGCCAGCTTGCCCCTGTGCAATCCAGAAAACACCTTTCCTGTCTCTCTCTCTCTCGCCAAACCCAGCCTCTCAGAGAGTCTCCAAACAAAGGAAAGGCACCAAAAAGGTCAGTTCTGAATTCTTGATGGCCACTGCACCTTCCTCCCCTGAAACTGCCAGCTACCCAAGTCCCCGCCTACCATACTTGGGCACAAAGCCAGCTTGTGTTGGACACATCATTGCTCCTGGCCTACAACCTGTAATGTCCCCCCTGCTTTAGTTCAGGGGTGTGGCTTCACTAGCTTCAATCTCTGGGACCAGAGAACCGGCCCAAGAGTTGCTCTGCTCAAATATACCTGTTGTTATACTTTTCAGTTTGACTTGATCTGGCTTACTGCATTGGTGCAGAATCTTATGGAGTGGGAGCAGAAAACCCATTGTCGGCAAGGAATGAGATGTAACACCAGGAATAAAGAAGAAAAGTGAGCTGGAGGTCAGAAGTTCAAGGTCATCTTCAGCTAAATATGGGTTCCAGCCCACCTGTGCTACACACACACACACACACACACACACACACACACACACACGCAGAGAGAGAGAGAGAGAGAGAGAGAGAGAGAGAGAGAGCGCCAAGATTTTATTTATGCCAGTTAATAGCATTGTGCCTCTGTAGGCTCATCCAATGTGCTGTCTTGTGGTGACAATGGGGGAGCAGTGTGACAAAGCCAGGGGAATAGAGTTAATCTTTGTGCTGTCTACTACCCAAGAATGCTCTAGCACATTAACCTCATTTTTAAAACTGAAGCTGAATGTCATAGAACTCACGCCTGTAACTGATACTAACCTTGCACAACATAGCAAGATCTGCCCCAAAAGTAAATAAATAAACAAATTAAATTTGTTGTTTTGTTTTTTTTTTTCCAAGTCAGGGTTCTTCTATGTAGTCCTGGTTGTCCTAGAGCTCCCTGTGTAGACCAGACTGGCCTCGAACTCACTGAGATCCACCTGCCTCTGCTTCCCAAGGGTTGGGCTTAAAGGCATCACCACTGCCTGGTACAAAATTAAAAACCTTTAAATAAAATAACCCTGGAGCCATATGATGGTAGCACTTGCCATAAATCCCAGCACTCAGGAGGCAGAGGCAGGTGGATCTCTGTGAGTTCGAGGCCAGCCTGGTCTACAAGAGCTAGTTCCAGGACAGGCTCCAAAGCTACAGAGAGAAACTCTGTCTTGAAACAGAACAAAACAAAACAAAAACCCAGCTCCTCCGGAATACACGTCACTAGGCACTGCCCACCCCCTCTTCTTGTTAGGGTCCTTGGTTGTCTCTGAGTATTGCCTGGTCTCCTCTGTCATTTTTGGTGAGGATGACCTTGAACTCCTGACCTTTCTGCCCCTGCCTCCCAAGTGCTGGAATTGGGGTCAGCCAGAAGGCTCTGTGGATAAGGGACTTAAGCCCTAACCCTAACTTTGGATAAGAGGTTGAGAAATGGGGAAAACCTGCCCCTGACCTGGTGCCAGAACTACAGGGTGGGCCACCACACTCACAATACTCCACAGTCTAAAAGCCTGCAAGGCTTGATCCTCAGGCCCCTGAGGGCAGCTGCTTTCTCCACTCTGCTAAATTCTGCCTCCAGACGCGTGTTGTGTTCTGCCTATTCCTTCTTTTGGAGCATTTGTCTTCAGGGCAGTCCCCTTTCCCCTTTTTGCTGGTAAATTGTTTGTTTGGGTTTTTTTGTTTTTTGTTTGTTTTTGTTTTTGTTTTGTTAGATCCCATTTGCTTTTGTATAAAATTTAACTGTTCACGGAAATACCTATTAACTTCATCACAACAAACGTCTGGTAAGTTCCTAAGTCCCACCTTTCCAGGAGGCAGCTCCTGAACCAGCACTGCCTATCTACCTTACCCTGCCCCGCCCTCTTCCCCAGGGTTCTGCCGTACATCAGTCTCTTACCTCAAACTTCAAGCTCTGGGATTGCAGACCTGTGCCACTATACTGACTGGAGAAGGAACACCAACCCCAACTGTGAAGATGGGCTGAGTGTCTCAGGATGGCTGCTGTAGGAGAGGGCAGCCAGGACTTCCCTGAATCCCAGGGGCAGGCTGTGGACTGGAGAGTGGGCGGGGTAAAACGCGAAAGATAAAATGCTAGCATCCCTCCAGGTCTGTTCACTGTGCTGCCGAGAAGGTCAGATGAAGGAGCAGGAAATTCCTAACAAGGGTTTCAGGATGATTGATAGGTGGAAGGGTACCCATCTCTGTGTCCTTAACTAAGTGCTCTCTCACGGGAGCCCTGGATTTTAGAAGACAAAGACATTCAGAAGAGCCTGAGATCCATGGGGAACCAGGGATTGGTCCCCTTGGATTTCAGATGTAAGGCAAATCCATTACCCAACCTTTTAGGGACCAATATGAGTTCCTGCTTCCGAAGGTCTCCCTAGGTAATTAAGGACTTACTGAACGCGCAGCAGACACTCTCACACACGGGTTAGCCTGGTAGCCCAGCGTTCCAGCCCTCCGCAGCGCGCGGCACACACCGTTCACACGCGGAGCCGCATCCTTTTTAGTCACTCGGTGACTCAACACGGGCTTCTCTAGAACCCCCACCCTTAGGACGCAGCCCGACCACAGCTCCTTGCCTTCCCAGTTCCCTCCACCCAATTCCTAATTCCATTGTCAGGGTTGAACAAAAGGCCTACGGCATCCTAGGTTAAAGGATTTTTAATTCTGCCAATCCCAGGAGGCTCCGACCTGCGGCAGCTTCCTGAGGGAGAATAATGACTGAGACATCTCCCCAGGCTACTGAGGTTTGGATTTGTTTCTGTCCCGTCGGGCTCTGTCTCTGTTCCCGTGTCGTCGTCCGGGTTCGTGGACCAGGCTGGCCTCGAACTCAGCGATCTACCTGCCTTGGCCTCCGGAACACAAGGTTTAAAGGCGTGTGCCACCCCGACCGGTTTTGTTTCTATTTTTAAGAACTGAAACAAGTTTCGAATAGGACACTCCCCAGGATGTCCCCAGAGAACTCCCAGAGGCCATCGGGTCTCGAGGTCCGGATGACTTCCATGGTGTGAGGCTGGAGCAATCTGGTGGGGGGTGGGGGGTGGGGGGGTTGTCTGGAACCAATCTGCGTTGGTGCGCAAACCCTGCACGGTCCACGTTAGAGTTAACCTCACCCCAACCTGGGCTGAAATGTGCTGGGGAAGGTGCTCGAGCTGCAGACGCTGCTTTTAAATAACACGCGCACACACACACACGCACGAACACACACACACATACACACATGCACACACATACACAAATACCGGGCCAGCCTCTCCCCAAGGCGGCGGCTCAGCGCCCTCTGGTGGCCTCGGGGGGCATTGCGAGCCTGGCACGCCCGCTAGGAGAGCCTGTGCAGTCACCCTGGCCAGTGGAGCTGCGTGGGGAGGGGATGGTCAGGGAGGGGGACGTGGAAAGTGCCCTTTAAGTTCTAGGAAATGCCAAGGGTCAAGAAAGGGGCCTTCCCAAACGGAAGCTCTGGTTCCATTTTCTTTTTTAAATTTTTTTTTTTTTTTAGTTTGTTTGTTTTTCGAGACAGGGTTTCTCTGTTTAGCCCTGGGGTCCTGGAAGACCAGGCTGGCCTCGAATTCAGAGATCCACCTGCCTCTGCCTCTCGAGTGCTGGGATTAATGGTGTGTGCCACCATGCCCGGCGCCTTGTTCCATTTTCAACGGATGCCTGAAATCTTACTGGCATAGCACCATGTCTTATCTGCAGTTTGATTTCTTTTTAAATACAGGTGTCTTGCTGTGTTGCCCAGGCTGGCCTGGAATCCCCGTGCTCAAACCGTCCTTCCCCTCCATCCCCTGAAGCAGCTTGAACTCCAGGCGGGTGCTCTGTGGTGATGACATTTGACCGTAATGTTTGCCCTTCTTTCTACTTCAAATACTGGTGCCATTTGAAGCTCCCACCCTCCGGCCACCCTCTCCTTTCTGTGCTGGCTTTGAGTTTGCTTGTCCCTTGTACTGCCTACACACTTCTCCCCTTTTCTCAAGCTCTGTCGGTGAAAAGTAGACTCAACACCCTTGCCATAGTCCAGCGCCCTGCAGCAGTCTGCCAGGAGGCAACCACCTGTGTTGGCTGAGGCTCGCTTTCCATGTCAGTAGTGTCTTGTCATGTCCTGTGTGCCGCCCCCTCCACTTCCTCTCTCTCTCTACCTGGAATTTCTCTCTGTTCCTCAGGCCGCTTCTCCCCACCTTCCCTTTTAGTCCCTCTTTTCCCAGCCAAAGGTTCTTCTTTATCCACCATGTCTGCTGGGAATTTCTCCATCTTCACACCTTCCTTCTCCTGGAAGGTGTTTCCTGTTTTATCAGTTACATATTGCCACATAGCAGGCCACCCAGAGGCTTAAACTCCGTGGCTTCAAGCAATAAACGCGCATTCGCTTCGGAGTCTGTGGGCCAGCTGGTGGCCTTCCAGCCTGGCTCTGCTGCTACTTGCTGATGTGTACATGGTGAGCTGGCAGGACACATCTGGTGCTTGGCTAGCTGTCTCCTAAAGTGACTGGGCCACATCAGCCTTGTGCAGCAAGCTGGTCTATCTCACGCTTCTTCCCATGGCAAGAGTCCAAGGATGGAAGGACAAAAGCTAGCTTGGACTTTTTGAACCCCAGGCTTGGAACTGACACATGCTCAGGGGTCAAACAGGTCACAAGGCCAGGCTAGACGCGGGGCTGAGCGACAAGACTTCAGCTCTTGCAGGAAGGAGCTGTGGAGGACAGCAGCTGTAGTCTGGAGAGATGGCTCAGCCATTAGAGGCTCACACCACAAGGACAGGAAGACTGCAGCCACGCCTACACTTTCCTCCTACCGAGGTTATTGCTGAGTCGTACATTTTTAGTAAATTAATCCACATTAAGTACTGAGGCAATGTCTAGTTCAGCCTTATACCCACAAGGTGATGCCTGGCTACCTCTCATGACTGTTGAGGCCACCAACACAGCCATTACTGCTGGCACTGGCAGACCCACATAGCCCACGACACTGGTGGCACCTGGCATTTGCATGCCCTTGGAGGCACCGGTGAAGCGGCCTCGTAGGGTTTTCCGGCTTCCTCGTGGAAGCCTGCCTGTCTAGAACTGGGAACAGCTTGCTGTCACAGGCTCACTGTCTGTCACTGAAGTCAGACAGAACCCGAGGATAGCTGCTGGCGGCATCTCTTCCTGTGGTGCCTGGACACGAATGCCGACTTCTCGGCTTCTGTGTCTCGTCTGTAAATAGGAGCGGTCACTGAGCCGTGTGCAGAGCGCAGCTGGCAGGGTTTAGAGCCTGTGTGAAAAGGATTTCAGAACTCGTACCTGGGGATGCCCCTGACAGGGCACTGCAGTGAAGGAACTCTTCCCCTCAAAAACGTGAGCCCCTCACACGGCCCTTTAATAGACACTGTGGGGAAGACATAAGCCCTTCTGAGACTGTTTTAATTCCACCCTTTCTGCACTTCCTGAGCCTGCATCCGTGTTTAATTTTAAACCTAGTGGCTTAATATTTAACCCAGGGCTTGGCATGGTATGCTAGTTTTACATCAGCTAGACACAAGCAAGAGTTGTTTGAGAAGAGGGACTCTCAATTAAGAACTCCTGCATCCTTGAGACTGGCCTGTAGGCAAATCTTCAGTTTCCTTCACTAGTGATTGACTTGGGAGGGCCCAGCCCATTGTGGGTGGGGCCACCCTTGTACAGATGGTCCCCAGTGATACAAGATTGCAGGCTGAGCAAGCCTTGGAGAACAAGTCAATAAGGAGTACTCCATGGCTTCTGTTCCAGTTTCTGCCTTCAGGTTCCTGCCTGGGCTTCCTTCAGTGATGGACTATTAACTATAAGGTGAAATAATCCCTTTCCTCCCCAACTTGCTTATGGTCATGGTGGTATTTTTTGTTGTTGTTTTTTTCTTTTCCTTTTTTTCGGGGGGGGGGTTGGTTTTGGTTTTGTTTTTGTTTTTTTGTTTTTGTTTTTGTTTGTTTGTTTTTTGAGACAGGGTTTCTCTGTAGCTTTGGAGCCTGTCCTGGAATTCGCTCTGTAGACCAGGCTGGCCTTGAACTCACAGAGATCCACCTGTCTCTGCCTCCCAAGTGCTGGGATTAAAGGTGGCGCCATCAGCAATAGAAACCCCAGCTAAGTGTGCAGTAAAATCCTTGGTGAATGAAGAATGAAAGAGAGCTTCATTCTGACAAAGGCTGAGCAGATTAAAATTTCAAAACACTCTGAATTTTGAAACTTTTGAAAGAGAATTTTTGTCTTGTTCCGCTGCCAAGACTGGGCCTGAATTCCTGAGTCCAAGTGATCCTTCTGTCTCAGAGCAGTTGGGACTGTTGAAAAAAAGTTTTTATTTTGGAGCATTTTGGGTCAACTGATAAAGCCTATTCAAATACTCCAAAATCTGAGCTACTCTGAAATCCAAACATTAGGGACTAACTAAAAAGTCCCTAGCCTTTCTGGTAAGGGATCCTGACCCCATAACTTCTCTTTACTTTGGATTAGAGCTCTTCTGTTTGGTTCCCAAACCGAGTCAACTCATGATGGCCCAACGGGAAGACATTCCTAAGAACTGAGAGAAAAGGCAGTCCTTCACTTTGCCATCATCAGAGGCCCGAGAGAGGATACAGCATGTAAAGATGGGCTGGGTGGGCCTCTCTGGGAGGTGCCCTGTGTGCTCAGCATTTTCATGCTCTCTTCCAGCCAGCCCTTCAGAGTTGACAGTGAAGACCCTCAGGTTCTGCTGAAGCCTTCCTAGGAAGTTCAGACCACAGCAAATGATGGCATCAAGCCCAGACGATAAGGGACAGTATGTGACTATGTGTGCCCAGGCACCATTAAGGTGTGTTGAGCACTTCACAGAGCAAGTTCACACGCACACGTGTGTGTCCTGCAGAGTGAGAACAGAGACGCTGGAGCAGTGAGATTGGGGCGGGGGGAGGGTGTTTCCAGGACAACCGGAGCTACACAGTGAGACCCTGTCTGGGGTGGGGGTGGGGGGTAAAGTCCTCACCTACCTATTTTTTAGGTGTTGGACTCTCAAGTTAGTTTTAGGAAATTTGAGTTTTTATTTTAACTTACCTATAAGGTTAATTTTATTTTTAATTGTGTGTACAGGGTATGTTTATGTGATTATAGGTGCCCCAGGAGACCAGAAGAAGGTGTTGGATTCCCTGGAGGTGAAATTACAGACAGCTGTGAGCTGCTCAACATGGGTGCTGGGAACTGAACCTGGGTCCTTACAAGAGCAGTACATGCTCTTTAAATGCTGAGCCATTTGTCCATCTATCCAGCTTCAGAAAGTCAAGTTTTTAAATGTGTAGCTCAGGAGACCCCATAGTGGCCACAAACAGAAGGTTTTAGTTGAGTTGACACACTGAGAGAAATCAGGCCCCAGACTTCCTGGGGTTGTCAGAATAGCTGAGGGTTTAAAAAAGTTAGGTTCTGGCCCTTAGTTGGTCCAAAATGGCCCAGGAATTGTTATTATTATTAGGAATTTGTTCAGATAATTAATATGATCACTCAGCATTGGTACCCCAAGAGGGAATTAACAGGAAGGCAAGTTTTCTAACCTGTGCTCCTTTTGAGATGCTGTCTTGATCTGGAGTCCAAGATTGTATTGAGCTGGGTCACTTGTCCTGCTGCCAAGCACCACCACGCTCGGCTCTGCATCACACACTGCCTTTTAATGCATACCAGTGTGTTCTGCACAGGGCAACTGAGTGGGCCTGGGGACACTGCTTTGGAATACTTTAGGATTGATGGGAATCCACAAAGCGGCTCCACTCTGAGCTGAATCTGAAACAGTCCCCAGGCTCACGTGTTGAATGCTTGGTCCCCAGTTCATGGTGCTACTGTATGAAGCCAAAGGAACTCCAGGAGGTGGGGCCTCAGTAGGGGAAGATGATCACTGGTGTTCTTTCTGTGGGTTAAACCTGGTCCAGGGTCCCTTCTGTCTTCCCAGCCTGTGTCCTCCTCCACCTTCTGCCACTGTGATGTTCTGTCTTAGAGCAAGTCAGTCTCAGCAAAGCCAAGGAGTGGAGACTGAACCCTCTAAAACTGGGAATCAAGGAAATAGTTCCTCCTTTATGGTGTCCGGCTCAGGTATTTGGCCACAATGACAATAAATAAATAAATAACACCCCCCCAAAAGCAGAACTTTCCCCCAAAGAAAAAAACAAAAACCAAACGAACAAAAACTAACCCAGCAAGTTAGTTAAATCAAACAAACAAAACTCATCCCAAAGAATCCAGCCTCTGTTGTCCTGTAGGACGCTGAGATTGTTCTCACACACCTCTGGGTCACAGCAGTGGACACCCTGCTACCCAGCACCACCGGCCATGGAGGCTATATCCTCATGATGGGAAACTTCAGGGAAGTCTGGCTCCTAGCCCTTGGTTCTCAACCTCTACTAAAGGAATCCCTTTTCTACAAAAACATCAGTTCTTATCCAGAAATAACACTGGGTGCCATTTATATCAAAAGGGGCAGGGATGTGCAAGGTCAAAGCAATTTTTATAACAAGATGTATTTGCTTTGTCTTCTCTTGTCCTCCCCTTATGGGTATAAAGCTCACTGCTTTGGGAAACCCAGTCACTATTACAACAGAGCAAATGTAGGCGCAAACAGGCAACTCTATCTGTTGTTTATTAAGCTAGACGGTAAAAAAAAAAAGGCATAAATGTAAAATAGCACTACACTTGACATTTTTGTTTCACAAACTATAGTTTTATAAATAAACCCACATGTATTATTATAATTAGTAACTATCTTCTAGATTCCCAATTTTCACTCCTAAATTGGTAAATGTTGAGAGATACACCCACATAGCCAGGCAATCCTCTCTGAGGTCCTTCTCTGTGATGTTTTGAGCATAAAGCAGTGATTCTCAATCTGTGAGTCACACCCCCTTGGGGGGAGTGTCAAATAATCCTTTCTCGGGTTTCACCAAAGACCATCAGAAAACACAAATATTTACATTAAGATTCATGACAGTAGCAAAATTACAGTTATGACATAGCAATAAAAATAATTTCTACAGAGAAACCCTGTCTTGAAAAACCAAATAAATAAAATCCAAAAAAAAAAAAGAAAGAAAGAAAAAAATAAATTATGGTTGGGGGTCACCACAGCATGAGGAACTGTATTAAAGGATCGCTGCTTTGGGAGGGTTGAGAGCCACTGGTATACAGGGTTCCTGAGGTCGCGAAGTTTGAGCAAGGCCGCCTCACCTCTCCGCTCTCTAGCAGCAGGGCACAAAGAGCGAAGGAACTCCCACAGCCGGAAAAGCCAGGGGTCTAAGGCACAGCGCCTGCTCTCAGGGGAGACATCTGGTTTTGAAGAAGACGGGGACGGGACAGGCCAGGCCTGTGCACGAGGTACCTATGACTGCCATCTTCCAGCACACCACGACGGGGGAGGGAGAGGAGCCCCGCAACTAATTTCTTTCCGGCTTCCAGCTCCGATTTCCAGGACCAGCCCCCTTCTGCCCCCTGGTGGTGGTTAAGCCCTGTGCAGTCTTTTTTTCTGCCCAGCGGCTGATGCAGATCCCATCCCACACAACAGCCTCTTCTTGGTGAGGATTATGGTCCTTTTCTCTTTCTGCACGTTTATCTCTTGGTAGTTAATTACTGGTTGTTCCTGACTCTGTACCTGCCCTTTGGGTGGCTTAGGAGCCTTGACTAGCCCCTGTGTAAATGATACAGGGAGCATGTGACAGTGGGTGGACCTTGAGATTCCACTCAGGAACAGAGTGTTCGCCTGCTATGTAGAAAGTCCTGGGTTCAATCACCAGAGGAGGGAAGGAGGGAAGGGGCGGGCAAGGGGAGAGAAAAAACACATTCCTAGATCCCCAGTCTATATAAGCTATGTTCTTTTCTTTATGCATACATTCCCACGACGAAGTTTAATTTACAAATTATGCACAATTGGCAATCATGGAACACACGACAGTGTACTGCTGGGGAAGTAAGGTCTCCCTGGAAAGGGTCATGATAAATATTCATGTTTGGGGACCTCTGGTGAGTGAAGTGGAGGGCAGAGAATACCATATGTCGTGCCTATTGAATAAGATCAAGTCAAAATCACACTTCTTACTGAAGGCTCTACAGGGAATGATCTGATGTACGAAGACCCCTGGGCATTGGTAATTGAAGGGCACTCTACACTGGGGTCAAGTTCTTTTGAAAGGGAATGGACTGCCTGCCCTCTGAATCTTGTTTGCTCACGTTGGTCACATTTCAGTGATGTAGGAGCCTCTCCTATTACAAACAGGCTTCCCATGGGGTTACACTGCCCTAGAATTCCTCAGAGTGAGCTTGCCAGTTTACACTTCACAGGATCAACAGAAAGCAAAGCGAGGCATAAAAGGAGCCTTAGGAACTCAGAGAGAGAATATTCTCAGACTAATCACACTGTTGAAAGCAAGAAGAAAAATTCAGAGCAATGTGGAATCCTGGGGACCAGGCTGTGGGCTTTCCCATAGTTCTGTCCCATTGCCCACTAGAAGGGATTGCCTCCGTCCTATAAGCAAACCTGGCTTAGACCTGTGATTTCCGTGGTAACCCCTGAAGCCTGGCCTTCCTACAAGTACTCCTCCTATCCCTGCCTTCACCCATCACCTTCACGCACAACTTAGAACTGAATTCTAAGCAAATACCATTTGCAGAAGCTTTAGCTTCCCCTTGTCAATCTGTTTTTTAAGAAAGTACAAACTGTTAGGTCCAAAGGAACTCCCATCTCCCCAAACGTTGGCAGTTAGACAAAAGCCTGGTGTTCTCAGGAACTTGTGAAGTGGGTCCCCTCTATCAAAAGAAGTTGTTTCCCTTATCATTGACAGAGGGACAAATGGCTACACGTGGAGCCTGTTAGCAAACCAAAGGGCATGCTGGCCTCCAGGCTCCCTCAGTATTACAAGTACCTGTTACACATTTCCCAGTCCATGCTGACATCCTGGCATCCTGGCTCTTCTCATTCTGCCCTTACCCTAAATGTCTCCAGCTCTGCCCCCACGCCCGCCCATTCTCCTATAACCCTGCAATTTTCAAAACACTCCCTTCCTTTTTGTCTTCCTCTCTCTGTCTCCCTTTCCCCCCCCCTTCTCTTTCCTTCCCTGGCCTCCCCCTCTTTCTGCTCTCCTGCACTCTCTCCCTCTCTCCATGTCCCCCTCCCTGTCTCCCTGATCTGTTCTTCACACCCCTCCTTTTCCATCCTCATTCAGAGGTGGCCTTTTACGCCCCCTCCCCCAGTAAATGTCTTGCCCGAGATCTGTTGCAATTGTGATCTTTGCCCTCTAATCACCGAAAACCCCTAACAGTGTTGCCTTGACTCTACAGGCTCTGCTGATGCCTGAGCTCCCCTGCGGGGGTGGGGGGTCTAAGGCACACTGGAACCCTATCCCTTATCTCCAGTCCATCCACAACAGATCTGCCTTCTAGCTGCTGATCACTTGGGCCCCCATCCATCACCAGTAATTGGTGAGTGATCCCTCTGGTCAACATAAATGTTTCCTGATCCTCTGGTACTCTTGGGGGCAGAGGTACCCCCAGCCATGGTCTTTAATGCTATAGCTGACCCTCTTCACCTGACCCCAACCCAATCTTGCAGTCTCCTTAGGCTCAACTGGGCTAATGTGGCCCTTCCTGCCCTCTTCTCCCTTCTGTTTGGAGCTGCCTATAATCCACAGCTCCTCTAGGCTCCCTCCCCCAGCATTTCGTCCTCACCTGCCGGCCTCCACCAGGCACCAAGTCTCTTCTCGGGGTCAGCCAGGCTAAAATCCTGACCCACAATGAGTATGGTGACAACCCACTGACTGACTTCATCCTCATTCAGTCCTCCTTGAGTCTTGGGGATGCCCATGACTATAGGCTGCTGTGACATTTTCTCATGGGAAGGACATCTCTACACCTTCTGGCTCCCCACCCCCCACCCCCTGCCTTGGGATGCCTCTTAGAAAACTTCTAGCCCCTCCACCTGGCTCCCAGCCTGAAGGGCCCCAAATGTATTCCCTTTTGCAAATCAAATCTGACCTCTATATCCCTTAGATAATCCAAATGTTACCAACTAATGGCATCCTAAATCCCAATGTTATTCGGGGCCTTTACAAACACTGCAAGGGAGATTTTTTTCATTCCCTATTTCTCTTTTCTCTGCTCAAGGTCTGGTTTTTTTGTTTGTTTTTGTTTTGTTTTTTTTTTGTTTTGTTTTTGTTTTTGTTTTTTAGAGACAGGGTTTCTCTGCGGGTTTGGAGCCTGTCCTGGAACTAGCTCTGTAGACCAGGCTGGTCTCGAACTCACAGAGATCCGCCTGCCTCTGCCTCCCGAGTGCTGGGATTAAAGGCGTGCGCCACCACCGCCCGGCTAGGTCTGTTTGTTTTTGTCTGGTCTCCCACACAGCACTGTGTAAACGTCTTGTCTTAAAGTTAGGGTCGATGGATCTTAAGTCTGTTGCAAAGTGCGAGCTAGACCTAAGAGAGGAGGAGAAAGCAAAGGAGTAGGCCAGCCGTAGGTGGCACACACCCAGCACCCAGCCTTCGCACCGCACCCTGGTGTGTCTCTCTGCTGCCCCCTGCAGCGTCCGCTCCAAACAGCCGCTGATCTGACTCTCCTAAGACATGCAAGGATCATGCATTTCTGCTGGCTTATTCCACCCACAAAATTTGATTCCAAATTCTAGAGTCCGATTTTTCAGCTGAACAATCCCGTTACCTGCTTTGTAACCCTTTCCTCTTATCTCTCTGGCCTGCTATGCCCTCCACGTAGGTACCGACTCCTTTCTGCTCCTTCAGCCGGCTACGCCTCTGGACTGCTGCACCCACATGAACAGCTCCGTTTCCTCCTGCTAACTGCTCTGTCTCTCTTTGCTTTCCTTGGCCTGCACATTGTGAGTTTTCTTGCCTCCCCCTAGGAGCTGCCTGCCTGCTGACTCCTTCAGCTGCTACTCATTCAGCTCCCCTCATCGAGCCTAGAGAGCACATAAACGTCCCCTCCAGAAGAATTTTGTTTTGCAACCCTCACTCTCTTCCTCCACAGACTCAGATTTTATTACTACAGCTTGGCCTCAGTACAGATCAGTGTCCAGAAACTGGTGCACTTGTTTTCCAAACTCTCACAAATTGTAATAACTGTTACAGCACAAATGATCCCCAAATATCCTATATCCAAGCTTGTTCTGCTCCACACTCGCTCTACTTTCCACTCTTAAAACTCTGTTATCTCTATGATTTCTCTGCTCTCAAAATACTCTCTTAAGGTTATGCTGTAAACTCCAGCGCAAGATTTGTAAGTTCATTAGGTATGGTTTAAAAATCTATAAAATCTGTAACAAAAGTTGACTTTAAACTTATAACTAAAGACTTATATAATTAAAAATGTATATGTTGGTAGTCTTGTTTTGCCGCAACATATTATATCAACTCTATACGAGTTTGTATGTGTGTATGTGACTTGGATTCAGTTGTGTGCATATGTGTATATGTAACTTGGATTCAACTCTCATTTTAAAAAAATAGACCTACTAGGAAAACAGATTTTTTAAATGTGGCTCTCCTCCACCTTGGCTAGTGACCGCTTCAAGATGTAAGCAGCTACATGACTAAGCGGTCATCTTTACTAAGGTTAAAGAATATATGTCATGTGACTTAATCACCATCTGCAGATGACCACCTGGCATAGAGCAACAAGAAGTTACAAAATTCCTTAGTCCTAATGAGCTCTGATGGATGTGTGATATTTTGATTGGATTCTGACACTCCTAAGACTGACAATAAAGTTTATTTTGAATCAGAGGGCAGAGCTAAATCAACCATTGAGGTTTTGGAGGACTGAGGGCAGATAGACACAGGAAATAGTAGGGTGGGCAAGAGAGGGTCTTGGCCTTTTTGGATGGAGGAACAAAAGCAACAGGAGGTCACTGCTTCTCCACCGCTTCTCTGGTCTTCGGGTTCTCACCCCGCCCTCTGACCTTTGCGTTTTTATTGATAAAGAATAATTGGGTGAATGCAGCAGAGCTCTCTGCTTATCGTTGCATTGCTTTTTTAGTTTAAGAAAGCAAGTCTCCCAAATATTTTGGATTGGTATGAATTTTTGGTATGTTGACAACATTTAAGCCAGGCAGGGGTGGTGCACACCTTTAATCTCAGCGCTTGGGAGGCGGAGGCAGCTGGAGCTCTGAGTTCGAGGTCAGCCTGGTCTACAGAGTGAGTTACAGGACATCCAGGACTACACAGAGAAACCCTGTCTTAAAAACAAAAACAAAAAGAAAGAATAAGAATTAAAGGTTATATTTGCTAAAAAAAAATCTATATATGTGATTCAACTCCAATTTAGAATACACTATATATGATGATAAAATTTTAAGGTTATAAAGGTCTGCTCAGATTAACAAAAGCTGACCTAAGATGTATGTCTAACTACTTTATGTCTTTGTTAACTGTCCAACACCAAGCTACTAAAAAATTTAGATAAATAACAACATATGTTTGATAAGTAAGGTATATTGATAAAAAAAGATTTATCAGCTTCACAGTAATATTTGTCTAACTTCTTTGTCTTTGCCACGTGGTTAAACTTTAGCTATTTGAATAAACCAAGTCATACAAGAAACTAATATTCTATAATGGTGCACTACAAAAAAAGTTCGCTGCATTTATTGTTTATTTTGATGCTAAAGGATCTTCAATTAAATCTTGGCAACTCAAATTTTAAGGCTCAAACTTAATAGAGATAAAGCTTAAAACTCTAACCTTATAAAAGTTACTAACTTATTGTAAACTGTTAAAGATAATTAAGACATGCAAGTTATAAATGGTCAGATTCTTCAATGTGTTCAGAACTCTACTTGCAATCATGCTACTAATTAATTAATTACAGGAATGAGCTTTATTTAGCCTCCTGTATTTACTCTCAAAGCTAAGCCTAAAACAAGCAACAAGAAACAAAGTTTGCTTATTTTAGATATTTCTCATAGATAATGGTCCTCAAAAACTTTTCAGACATCTATTGAATATGACGTTTAAAATGTTTAATGGAAAAAGCTTACAGACCCCCAGCTTCTAGCAGTGACCTCGAAGTCTAGCACAGAAAGAACTCCACCTGGAGCTTTCTTTAAATGGGACAAAGACAGCCACTGGGTGAAAAACTGCCTTTCCCCTGCCTGCTGCCAGGACCCTGCCCAAACTGTGCACAAGCAGGACGCTGGGATTGCCCCTCTTTGCCTAGACAAAATAGGCTGGTCCCCCAAATCCTACTCTACAGGAAAGTCTGCTGAATCTTTGGCAGCCAAAGACTAACACCGCCCTGGGACTTCTGCCCCTGACTAAATCAGGATTACCACGGAAGGACCTAGAGTGGCTGCCCGGTAACCGGGAGTCTCTGTCAGCTTGGGCTGTGCTTTCCCTTCTGGGATCTCTGATGGCCTTGATGACGAGGCTAGTGGTAGCTCTGTCAGTTTGACAGCCGCCACCAAGGCTTCAGCTGCCTCCTCAGTTCTCTCTGTGTGTAAAAATCAGGCCTCAGACCTCACTTTCCTAGGCTTCCAACTGAGCAGGACAGTTTACCTTGCTACCAGACTCTAAAAATAGATAAACTCACAAAACAGATTTCGAAGTAACTTTTTACTCTTCCTTTTCTAAAGGACTTTGATTTACAGCAATGGCTCTCAGTAGTCAATCACGTGTGTGTCACGGTAATGGCTGCATAGAAAAAGGTGAGAAGTTTACGTAAGGTCTGAGGATATGAAAGCTTAAGTAGGTTGTAAGGGTCTAAAAAAAAAGTGTTTTAGGATTTGTAAAGGCAAGTTATAAAGGTGTAAGAACGTATCATAAGGTGTGTAAATGCAATCTGTAACGGTATAAGAAAGTGATTTCGGATATATGTAAAAATGAAAACGTTTCAGATCTTTCCCTCTCTATGCTATATTAAGACTTCAAAAGTTCAGGGTTTTAACATGAATTCTGGTAAGCTATTAATCCAGCTCTGGTAAGCATCAGCTCCTATTATCACAGTTGCAAGCTTCAGGTTTTAAATTTGCTTTGGTTGTCTTCTCAGTATAGACTCAAAAGTGCTTCTGATCGGGCTGAGAACACCTGTCTAGTCTGCACACACCAGTCTTCTGGAGAGAGGACAGAGTGATCATGCTTTTAACCCAGAATCATTTTTAGGTCCCCAAGCTTCTCCCATGACTCAAAGGTGTGAGTCTACTGCCTTTTCTGCAGTGTGGATTTCAGTACAGATTACAAACCGTGGGAATACTAACGTGTCCAAAACTTAGCATTTTTTTGTAAACTTGAGAAATTCTTGTAAGCGTCAGGGACTCGACTTGAAGCCACCTCTATGGGTCAAATGGACTCCAGGTAAGTACTGTCAACCAACAGCCTGTCTCCCCACCTGCCTAAGGGTGGGATCTCCCCCATTTTCCCTGGTTTTTGGGCTCCCCTCCTCCAACAGCCAGGACAGTGGGCCTGGAAATTTCAAATGTACTCAAAAGATAAAAATTTTCCTGGGGCTGGAAAGATGGCTCAGTGGTTAAGAGCACTGACTGCTCTTCCAGAGGCTCCGTTCAGTTCCCAGCACCCACACTGCAGCTCACAACTGCCTGTAGCTCCAGTTCCAGGGGTCTGACACCTTCACACAGACACATGCAGGCAAAACACCAGGATTAAAATAAAAATAAACCATTAAAAAGTTCACTTAAATTCCTTCTCTTCCTAGTCTATGTGTCCCGACAGATTTCAAATCAACTGCAGACCGCTCCAGCAACTTGGCAGCTCCAGGTGTTCCCTCAAAATCTGTATCCTTGGGCTGGAGAGATGGCTCAGTGGTTAAGAGCACTGGCTGCTCTTCCAGAGGTCTGGAGTTCAATCCCCAGCAACCACATGGTGGCTCACAACCATCTGTAATGAGTTCTGGCACCCTCTTCTGGCGTGTGGGCATACATGGAGGCAGGACACTGTATACATAATAAATAAATAAATCTTTTTTTAAAAAAAATCTGTATCCTGGACATCTTTAAAGCAGCTAGCTCCAGGTGGTCCAGCTTCACTTCTCCAGCCCCAATGGTCCTGAAGAATCTGGATAAAGAGTGGCCCTTCCCAGACTTAGCCAGCGTCCCACTTTCTTGCGTCCCCAAAGATGTCAATGCTCCCAGACAACAGTGCCCCCATTCTCGCCTCACCAGTCACCCCTTCCCATTTCCTCACCTTTTATAATAAACAAGAGGGGGGAATGTTGGTAAACTGAGCACCACCCACATTCCAGAACCAGGTACTCCCTCAGCCTGCTCTCAGACTCAGCGCCAGCAGCCGTGCCATCACCAGCTGCCAAATGCAAGCCGTTTTCACCTTTAGAACCCCGCACCTTCACGCCCTGCCCTTTCTCTTCCATCCTTGCTCAGAGGCGGCCTTCTGCATCGGCCCCTAAGAAATCTCTGGCATGAGAGTGATTGTGTGGTGTCGTCTCTGCAGCATTCCTTGGCCCTCTGGTCACTGCAAAACCCTAAGAAGGTTTTGTGTAGTCCAGGCTGGCCTAGAGCTTACTATGTAGCAGAGGTTGTCCTTGAACTCCTAATCCTTCTGCCTGCAGCTCCCAAGTACTAGGCTTACAGGTATGTATGCCACCATGCCTGGCAAAAAAATTAAAAAAAAAACTTTATTGTGTAACCTAAAACTTTAATTTTGAAGCATTTGAAGAACATAAATTGTTAAAGTGTAATGAATAAAAGTATATAGATTTGGGTGGTGTAGGAGGCTCTTCTGTATTTGTGTTGCTTTCATTGGTGAATAAAGAAACTGCCTTGGCCTTTTGATAGGGCAGAAATCAGGTAGGCAGAGTAGACAGAACGGAATGCTGGGAAGAAGGTAGTGTGGCAGACACCATGAAACTCCTGTCTGTGACTGACGCTGGTTAGGAATCTTTCCCGGTAAGCCACGACCTCGTGGTGGTCATTTTCCCTCATGGTTTGGCTGCCCTTAGAGTTCTGTCCTCCAGAAGTCACAGGATAGAAGCCACCACCACTACCATCACTCCCACTGGATCAAACTAAAAGTATTTGTCACGAGCTGAGTGTGGTGGCACATGTCTGTAACCTAAGCACTTGGGAGACAAAGGCAAATGTATAAACTGACATGACCCCTCCATGGTATGGTTGGGAGAAAGTTTCTATTGTAGATATGAGAGAGGCATTTGGAAGGGTCCAGAGCAGAGAGAGACTAGACCTAGTCATGAGAGAAGCAGGAGCAGAGCAAAGACAGAGAGGAATATAGATGAGGGGGAATAAGAGAGAGGGAGTGGAGAGTGTTTGGTTGGAAGTGAGCCCCCAGCCCCTGGCATCCATCCCAAGCCCCCTCCCCTGGGAGTTGCCACACTCCAGACTCCACCTCTGAGAAACCCCACCAAACAGTGACCCTCCCCAAGACTACTCCCAGGGGCTATTTAAACTGCCCCCCCAAGAGAACAAACATGTAGTCTTCTTGGTCTCCCTTTCCCCTCTCCATGGTTTCCCCGTCTTCCTTCCTTAAACAGTCCCAGGAAATTATCAACAGAAGCTGAGAGAGAATTGGCTTTGGTGGAAGAGAAATTACAGAAGGCACATGTGGATGGTGTGGATCTGAAGCTTGACTGCATTCTGGTCATTTTAGCCTCCACACATTCCCCTACAGGGATTTTAATGCAGAGGGAAGGTATTATCTTGGAATGGATCTTTTTACCACATAAACAGAGTAAGAAATTAAAGACATATATGGAAAAAGTTTCTGATTTGATTTTAAAAGGAAAATTAAGACTTTGTCAATTGACAGGAATGGACCCAGCAGAAATTGTAATTCCTAATGAGGAAATTTCCTATTTATGAGCAGAAAATGGATATTGGCAAAGAGCCTGCAGTAACTTTTAGGGGGAGAGATTAGCAATAACTATCCCAAAAGTGGGAGATTTAAATTCATAGAAAGAACCAGTTGGGTCCTTTCTCTCATTGTTATGGGAACACTAATCTCTGGAGCCCCTGTGATCTATGCTGATGGAAATGAGCCAGGAAAGGCGGGTTACAGATCAGGAAACTTAAGTAGAGTGGTTCAAAGCCCTTATGATTCTGCGCAGAAGTCAGAATTGTATGCCACTCTTGTGGTACTATGGATGTAACAGGACCTTTCAATATAGTTGCTGACTTTCAATATGGAGAAAGAGTTGTTTTACATATTGAAACTGCTGAATTTATTCCTGGTGATTTAAAATTAACTTTGTTATTTATACAATTACAGAAAATACTTAGGAATAGGAATTGTCCCATATATAGCACACATCAGATCCCATATGGGTCTGCCAGGTCCTCTAGCACAAGGTAATGATGAAATTGATCATATATCAATAGGAAATGTGCTGGAGGCCTCAAATTTTCATAAAAACACCATGTCAATACCAAAGATTTGAAAAAGGATGTTTTCCATCACTTGGCAACAAGTCAAGGAAATTATTTTTAAAAAAGCCCTACTTGTTCTTTGTGTAATCAAACTCCATTACCTTCAGAAAGTAACCTAAAGGTATGTAAAGAAATGAAATTTGGCAAATGGTTGTGCTTTATTTTGAAGAATTTGGAAAATTAAAATATGTACACCATAGTAGATACATTTTCAGGATGTCAGTGGGCACCTGCTTTGAGTTCTGAAAAGGCTGATTATGTATTTACACACCTATTAGAAGTCAAGGCCATCACGGGTATACCTGCACAAATTAAGACTGACAATGCTCCAGCATATGTCTCTAGTAAAATGAAACATTTTTGCATATTATAATATAAAGCATATTACGGATATACCACACAATCCTATAGGACAAATGGTTGTAGAAAGATCTAATCACACTTGAAAGAAATGCCTAATAAACAGAAAGGGGTGATAAATACCCCCAGAAATAGATTGCATAAGCCTTATTAACCTTAAATTTTCTAAATGCTAATGAAAAAAGAATAGCAGCAGAAAGACATTAAACAATAGAAAAAAAATAACTAAATCAGCCTGTGTACTTTAAAGATCTGTTGACTCAGAAGGGAAATCAGAGTGTGTTACACTGGGGAAGGGGTTTTGCTTTTGTTTCTACAGGAGAAGAAAAATTATGGATAGCATCAAAATTAATAAAGATTAGATTTGAATAGGAGATACCCCTTAATAAGGAGAGGTGATAGTTCATCAACTGGTGTGGCAATTCAACACGTCAAAAAGAAAACTCACCCTATAAGGGTCGGGGCAGGGTTCTGATTTTTGTCTTTATGGGAAATAGAAATACCCATCTTCAAGAAGTCAAAAGACCTTAGACATCTAAAAAAGAAGGGGAAACCATCCTGAAATAAATTACCAAGTAAGGAAAAATCTGGCCTAATGGCAGAAACATTCTCTACAGGGTAAAATTTCACTACCTAAAAATTAATATCTCTTTGTTTCTCAAAAAGGTTGTAGTCACAACTCAATTAAAAATTAAAGCTGGCTTTGGAGTTGGAATGTGGCTCTGTACTTCTCTAAATCTAAACGTGTTGTTAAAAGAAAAATCCAGAGGCTGTGCCTCATATCAGAAGAGCCATCTGGCATGGGACAGAAGAAAACCAAAATCTAGGGACTGGTGTTGTCACACATCTCTTTCCCCTCATACTTATTTTTGACTCCTTAGAGCCTTTCTTTAGATATATTACTATCCTAAATTTAAGCTTTCTGTTTTGATATTAATAACGGTTAAGTTTTCCACAGTGAACAATAAATTTTTCTAAGAGCGATCTCTGAAGTCTCCAAAAAGATGATAGGTCCCTACAACAATGACTCTACCTGGCTCATAATGATGCCATTGAGCCAAGAAACACCACTCAAAGATAGGCTTTGGACTACAAATTGCTCAGGACAATTCCAGCTTGGCTAGCTGAGATGATCCACCTTTTCACACCACTCTAGACAGAACTTCAGATGAGGTTTACAGACTGGCCACAAATGTTACAGTTAGTTCTCATGAGACTTAACCATTGGTTTAGTTTTTTAACAGGATCCTATAGAGATACTATCACCCCCCTAAAGGGCAGGAAGCAATTCCTAGAACACAAGACCCTCTCTCCCAATAAGTGGGGTGAATGATTTTTTAGTTTTTCTCAGGATTATGGATAGTTGTCATCTGTAAGGGGTTGGTTATAAGTAGTTACAGGGTTGGAGGTGGAACGATAAAGATTAAACTCAGGAATCTCATTTGAAATAGAAAGAAGGGAGAAAGATAGGTTAAGACAATAAGGTAGATTATTATATCTACTTGTAAACTAAAATAGCAGCTATCAGTTTTAGATACAAATATTGTATTGTATTGATACAAATCTACCTATCAAGTAGATATTCTAAGGCTAGCTTGCTAGGATCCTGAGGTGCTAACAGACACGGTAAGAACAGAGAGTCTGGGGGAGCTAACAGGATCATCTCTGTATCTCAAGTAGACCTTGCTACTCTGCTGCAGTGGGTGGGTCTGGGGGAGGGAGGATAGGTGAGGGGAGTGTTCTAGGGGAGTCATGGCGAGTTAAGAAGGAAAGCAGAACAGAGCTGAGAAACGTCAGACAGGTTGCAAGACATCAAAGACTTCCAGGTTTGTGGTTTGCGCTCTGGGATGAACAGGGTTGCTGTCCACCATGACAGGATGGTGGCTGAGCAGTCTAGAGCCCCTCACAGTGTTAGGATCCTAGAGGGACTGGCCCTGGGGAAGCCCTGGCCAAGTGTGGGCCAAGTGCTGTGCACATCTAACCTATTGACGCAATGAGCTTACATAATTACCTACACGTGGAAACTGAGGACTGAAGCAATTTCCCAATGCCCGCCCAGCCATGTGGAAATGGAATTTGAACCCAAGTAATCTATCTTCATGATGTTTCAAAGGAAGAAGGCTGTGATGGTCAAACGAGAGATGACATCCATAGCACAATGACTAAAGCCCCCCAGACCCAGGGCAGAGAACTGTAGGAAGCTGGATTTTGATTCCTGGTACAGCCCCCCTTCCCTGAGTCATTCTGGGATGCAGGCTCTATTTTATGACTTCACTCTAGCTTGGGCCTTCATTGTATCAGGGTCCTCAGGAACAGGAGGTTTGTGTATCCTCAGGGGCCTGAGACTGATTCTGTTGATCTGGCCAGCTGCCAGGGGGCAAGAGGAGGTGACCTCAACAACAGATACAAAGCCATTAGTGGGTGGCGCTTTGGTTTCTGCCCATCTAATGCCTTTGCAGGCAGTACACTCAAAAAAACCTATTTTGTTTTTAAAAAGTTAGCCAGGAATGAAGTGGCTCACAAGGAAGGGTCACATTGTGCTGGGTCACACACACACACACACACACACACACACACACACACACAGAGAGAGAGAGAGAGAGAGAGAGAGAGAGAGAGAGAGAGAGAGAGAGAGAGAGAGAGACCTTTATGTGTGCCACCTCCTGGTAAAGCACGTTTAGAAAAGGACCCGCTTTCACCCCTGGCGTGACTCAGCTCTTCTCTGCACACCCAAGGGTTTAAGTCTTTACTGTGGCTTGTCTTCCCAAAACACAGTGTTAGCACACAGTAGACCCAAAGAGCATGGTGCCACCAAAGAGTCATTCCAGCATTAAGATCAAGAACGGAGGGCCAAGGTTCTGGGAGCACATCTCTCAGCGCTCCTCGTCACCCAGCAACCTCCTAGCTATCGTTCTGCTCTGTCTGCTAATATAACTCAAAGGCAGGCTGAGGCCTCTTTTCTCTTGAGAGCCACATGAACCCTTGTTGATCACCCTGCTCCCCCCAACACACCCATAGTATCCAAAGAAAGCAGGAATCTAAACGATGCTCCCAGCTGGTTGCTACCGTTTTAAGGGGGACAGAAAAGTATCTGTCCCTTTTCATGGTCAACTTTTCCAACTCCTTCCTTCAAATCAAGTATCCAGATTCCAGCTGGATGCTTAGGAAAGCAAAGGTCTTTCTCCTCTTCTCCTTAGGAGGCTTGTGAACTCAGACTGGTTGTCCAGGTACATTGTGTCTTGTCTTTCCAACACTGGATTAGCAACCCCTTGAGGGCAGCACCTACGTCTTTTTGTTCTTTGTAGTAGCTCATGCTCTTAGCACATTGCTGGGTACGTATGGACATCTTGTGAAACTGATCAAACTCCGTTTGTTCAGAAGCATCCTATTCAGGAGCAGATAATTTCAGAGCGGCTCCACACCCATGGAGAGGCCCGAGACAACAGATTCTGGACGGCTCAATTGCAGAAGAGCAATTCAAAGTGGTTTCGGATGTTGGCTGAGCATTTGCTGTGAACAGTGTTCAGGCTGTGGGGTGCTGGGACATACACAAGCAAAACTTGTCACTCTACCCACAAGAGTTACACTGAGGGGAAGATAGGGACACGAACACACACACACACACACACACACACACACACAGAGCTGGCATCAAGCAGTGGACCAAGGCGGGCTGAGTATGAACAAAGAGACCCCAGAGGAATGGGACTGTGTTGATGTGGGAAATGAGCCAGGGAGGGGGCTTCAGAGAGACTAACACTTGGTGGGTGTTTGAGGGGAAAAGGGAGAGGTGTGGAAATGCCCAGGGTGGAGCAGGGTTGGCACAAGAGGTAGGATGGGAACAAAGAGCTCAGGGCACAGGTCTATGCCTGCCTTGCCCAGGTTTCTGGCCATTTTCCTGTAAATTGGGTACCAGTTAAGTCTTAGCTTGGGGTGCAACATGATTTTTTTTGCGCTAATTTCTCCTTCCATCCACGCTTGGGGGAGGACAGGGAGCAGGAGGGGCGATCGCCTGTGAGATGCTTGCTGTCCTTCATCGGTTCCCCAGGCTGCTGACTTCTGGTTCCCCAGACCCCAGGATGGAAGAAGAGAGTAGATGGAGAAGGGTTTCCTGGTGTGGAGGAGTAAGATGCAGCTGGAAGGCCAGCTGATGGAGATGAATAAACATGATAAAGTCATGCCCCACCTTCCGAGTACTGACTGCATGTTCGAGGCAACCACGGAGAGTGGATACAAGGGTGCTGTTCTCTACTGGTGGTTCCGACAGTCCTCTGGCATTTGCCAGCAAACCTTGTTAAAGCACTCTGTAATTAAAGGCCAGGACTGGGGCCTGTAATTTAGAGCTTTATCAAAATATGACGAGTGACTGGAGGTGAGACCACAGAAACAAGTCCTGCTCTCATGAGCTCGTGCAGATGGTAATCTTAAAACACTCAGCCTTTGTGCCCCCTGCTGCCACCCTGCCAGCCCACAGGGGTGTTCACTGCTTGGCAACTGGCTACATTTTCATTCTCTCAGAGCAATGTGGATAGAGGAATAAATTGGTTCTTTTCAAAAAGGTGATGTTTGAAAATTGAATCATAGTCCTCATAACATAAAATAACTATTTTAAACTATGCAATTCTAACTGGGTGTAGTGGCACATGCCCATAATCCCAGCACTTGGAGGCAGAGGCAGGGGGATCATCACGAGTTGAAACCATCCTGATCTATACAGACAGCTCTGGACCAGCCAGAACGAAGCAGACATCATTCTGTAGTTTGGGGTCTATTTACACTGTTGTGCAGCCGTCCACTAAGTTCAGAACTCGTGTGTCGTGAGGCAGACTCTCACAGTGCTGCCCTGGCTAGCCGTGAATGCGGCATCCCCCTCCCCGTTTCCCAGGGGATGGATTATGAGCAGAAGCCATCACGCCCCAGAAGGACTTAGCAGTCCATTAAGCGCTATCACCGTAGAGCAGCACAGACAGCAGCCGTCTGGCTGGGAGGTCTAAGAGCAGGGCACCTGAAGACTTGGTCTGGTGAAGGCTTGTCTTTCCTTCCAACACGGTTCCTCTTGCTCACATGGTAGAGAATCCGAAAGGGAAAGAGAGCTTGGACAATGATCAGCATCTAAGATTAAGAGCATTAGTTCCATTAGTGATGGAGAACCCATGACTTCGTCACTCCCCAGTGATCTGGCTTATTGGGCTCAGTGTTTAAGAGCACATCCTGGTCTTGCAGAGGACCGGAGTTAGAGTCCCAGCTCCCACCATGAGTGGCTCTCCTTCACCTTAACTCTAGCTCCGGGTGAGACAGCGCCCTCTTCTGGCCTCCTTCGCCACCTCCTCTCACACATAGGTACATAGGAATATACATAACTAAAAGTAATTTCTAAAGAAGACCCAACTTCCTAACACTATCACATTGCATATTAGAATTTTGGGGGTGTGGAGGGGGAGGAGACATGTCCATTTAGACCGCAGCATGAAGTCATCCCCAATTCTACCCACCCAACACCTCACAACCACTAATCTGTCTCTTATAGATTTGCATATTTGGAGATTTCATATAAACGAAACCATCCAGCGAACAGCCCTCTGTTACTACATCTTTTACTAAGAACCATTTCAAGGTTTGCCTTGGCGTATCATGCGCCAGTGTTCATCCTTTTCTGTAGCTGAATATTCTGTTGGTCTAGGGCTAAATGGCCTATGGGCTGTTCATAAAGACACCATGTTTTGTTTGCATGTTTGTCTGTTGAAGACTTGAGTTGTCTCCACTTTTTAGCTACTTTAAGTAGTGATTCGTGGGTATTTTGTTTGGATAGACAAAGGTTTTCGGCTCTCCCAGGTGGACATCTAGGAGGAGAGGGGCTGGGTTGTGTAATAACTCTGTTTAACAGCAAAAGGAGTTGCCAAGTCCTGGCTGTACCATTTTACACCCCCCCAGAGCAATGAACAATGTGGCTCCCAAGACTCCAAGTTCTCACCAACACTTTCCATCGTCCTGTCTTCTTTTCACTACAACTGCCTGACTGGTCATACTTCCCAGGGGAAGGAGATGTGTCAGCTCATGATCTCAGAGGTTTCAGTCCAGGTCAGCTGAATCCATTGCTTTTGGCCTCGCTGGGGTGGACCATCATTGTCTCGGGCGTGTGTGGCAGAGGCTGCTCAGCTCGCTGTGGTTAGAAAGCAGACAGAGGAGAAGAGCAAGGGACCGTGAGATGAGGAAGGAAAACAAGCCTGGATGGAGTGATGGTCTAGCGTAGACAAGTCCTGAGGTATAGTTCAGGTATCTGGTCCCTTAGGAATATGGTCACTCTGAACAGGGGAACCTAGGATACGGTAGAGAGTCCGCAGCAAATGAAAAAAAGAAAGCATTTGCTTCCATTTAGGACTTCAAGAGGGAAAGGTCTCTGAGGGTAGAGGTCTCTGAGTTTGGAGGTTCGTGTAGGTAAAGTACATGTAGAACATATAGGCCGTAATTTAGGGCACCCCCTTGTCTCACCCTGCCTGGGTGCTCCCACATGCTGGAAGGTTAACTATTGGGGAAGGGACTACAGTTAGGATGTAAGGCGTGTCTGATGCCCTGCGGGGCGGGGGAACCTCTGCCATCTAATAGGGACAAGATGCATCTTTCCAGGGCATGCTCCCAGTCACCCGTGCCTTCTAGATAGATCCCATCATTTACTTTCCAAGATGCCCCAATAATGCCATCATAACACAAATTCAGTGGGAGATTGATGCATTGAGTAGATCAGAGCCCTCAGAACTCAGCTGACCACTGGGCTCCCAAGGTGCGAGCCTACTTGGAATATCCCCTGTCGTCATGGCACTCCCAGATGTTAGATCTCAAACCTGGGACAAATGGCTAACTGAGGGATCTATTTAACTCATCAAAACGGCCCTGGCTGCCAGGTTCTCCCCCCGCATCCCTCAGTCCCTACCTGTTTCAGGGTATGGCTGGCGTAACTCTCCAGCCCAGGGGCTGGGCTGCTTTTCCTATGCAGCTCTTCCCTATATAACCCAGTCATTCTGGTTACCTGATCCTTTTGCCCTACCCTTTTCTCTCCTGGCTTTCCCTCCCTTCGTGTGGCCTGGCTCAGGGTCACTGTAGGGGCCACTGTGGTAGCTTGAATGTAATTAACCCCCATAAGCTCATAGGGAGTGGCACTATTAGGGAGGGTGGCCTTGTTGGAGGAAGTGTGTCACTGTGGGGGGTGGGCTTTGAGGTTTCCTATGCTCAAGTCACACTTTAATTCAGTTCACTTCCTGATGCCTGAAGATCAAGATGTAGGACTCTCAGCTTCTTCTTCAGCACCATCTCTGCCGCCCGTTGCCATGTCCCGCCATGATGACACTGGACTGAACCTCTGAACTGTAAGGGAGCCACCCCAATTAAACGCTTTCCTTTGTCAGAGTTGCCATAGTCCTGGTGTCTCTTCACAGCAGTAGACACCCTAATTAAGATGGCCACGTGCCCCTGGACTGTCTCAGATGTCCCTGCCTCTGGCTATATCTATCCCACGTGTCTACAATAAGCCCTCTCCTCTTTTTTATTTTTTTTGCATTCACCGCACAGGCGTGAAGTTATGCCTGACTGTAGTTAAGCCTGCGGGGAACCACGGAATAGCCATCCTTTTGCTTCTGCTCTTTGTGGTAAGCCACCTGGCTTCTCTGCGCTAGGCCAGCACAAGACAGTGTACGGTTCTGTTTCAGGGCCAACAGAGGAAAGGAGGGAAACTGGCCAAAGGAAACAGGAGGACTGGGTTCCTGGGCCAGGGCATGTTCTCAAACCTTTTGCAGCCGTCTCTAAAGTGGAAATAAGTGAGCCCTATTGCCTTCAAGGACTAAATACCCCGGCACGTTCCATGCTCCCTGGAATCTGCATGTGTCCTAACACGCCTGTGTGAGCCAGGGGCTGTTGTGGTTGCCATTGCCTGGGTGTACACATCAGCTGTTACAAACTCGGGGGGTCGGTAGATGAGGGAAAACTCATGAAAGAGCAGAGCCTCTCACAGCAGTGGCTTCCACACTGCGTGTCGAGGGGTGGCTGCAGAGTGGGCCAGGCCTGGAGTGGGCTCACGTCACTGGCTTTCCCTCCTGTCTATAAGAATGAGGTTTGGTGAACATTTCTGTTTGGGTAAATGGAAAAGAACTCTTTAGTAAATACTAAATAAAACCTGTAAGCGCTGAAATTCTTTGTGTCAAAAAGCGTCGTTTTCTTTTTAAGGGAGTACTGAAGGACACAGGCAGACAGGGAAAGCAAGGGCGTCCCCTCTAAGACTGCAGCTTCTCAGAAAACATTGTGAGGAGAGACAGTGGGAAGGCATGTGGGGGGTGGCTTAAAAGGACCAACAGGGGAAGGGGAGCACCCAGACCTCCTCAAAGGAGCTGTTTCTTCCAATGAAGCCATTAGGTTCACCTTTTCCCTTAGGGTCTTTCCCCAACATTCAAGTCTGTCAGAGATCTCCCAGACTACCACCAGAACCCCTGTTTTAGTGGTTAATTATGAGGCGTGTTAAAATCAGGAACCACACCACACACATACACGCACGCACACACACACACGCACACACACGCACATCTCCCTGTCACACTGTGGCCTGCTGAGAAGAGGGTGGGCCGTAGTATGTGTGGGCAGACTGAGCGTGTGGGAAAGCGGTTTTGCTAGAACACTGGTGTTTCAGAGTGCTTCTATAACAGGATCAGCTGGTTATGGAATCCCAGCACTGGTGAGGTGGAGGCAGGGGTGAGCCTGGGCTACATAGTGAAAGGCTGTTTCAAAAACAAACAGAAAGCTAATAATAACACATCCGTTTGGCTAATATTGTGAAGGCTGCCCAGCTCTCTTCAGGGGTGCCTCTTCCGACCCTTCTCTGGCTTGCAGCTCTTAGGGTAGGAAAAACCATAATAAATGCTTGTTTCTTTTAGCTCTCAAGGGAAAGCAAACCAAAACAACAACAACAACAAACAGTAAATTAGCTGGCAAAAACATACATAAAATTTATATATTTAGTAAATGTCAAAGGCTCTCAAGGAAAAGACAGCGTGTGCTGTGTACAAGACTGGAAGGTGATACACAGGAGCTGGCCTCTTTTTAGAGGACATCCAGTTGACAGAATTCAGGCCAAGCCTGCTCACCCCTGACTGTGGGCCCCAGGAGGACACAGGTTCCCTAGCATCCTCAGAAGCCGGTACCCGTCACAGACCTAACCTCTCCTTTGGTTTGGGGACCGCATACTGGTAGCCTGAAATTGGCCATGACTGAGTTGTCTGTGCCACAGACATTGGCAAGCACTGCTGATCGGGCTTGGTATTTGCGGAATGGGGAGTAGCTAATTTAGTAGCGCACTCCTGCTTTGCATTCCTTGGGTGGTGCAGGCAGCTCAGTTCCAAGTTGCAAGCTGAGGCAAGAGGGCTTTGAGCCTTCAGGAGAGTTGTGGCAACAGGGGAATTTGCTCCCTATTTTTGTGACACTGCACCTTTTCATGTGGCTTCCTTGAGCACCCCCGCCCCTGAACTCCCACCCTCCCACCCTAACGCCACCACCCCACATCCCCCCTCTTCCCTGCCACAGGAGGTTCTTCCTCCTCAAGCCCCTGGGCACCACTCTCTTGGGTTGCTACAAGGCTGGGGAGTTAGATTTATTTAGTGTGGAGGACTTTGAGAGTTGGGTGAGCCAGGATAAGCGTGGAACAGAAACAAAACACAAGGAAATAAGAACTGCATTTGACAATTGTGGGTAAGGGAGGGCCCCTTAATCCTTTAGTAAATGTGGGCTTCACTGAACCCCTCAGCATGGGTGAATCTGCAGACTTCTTACCCATCTCTTGCTCCCAAGGAACACGAGAATTCTGGAATACTTTCATTTTTAAACAGGCTTAGCAAATCTGGAAATAAAAACCCACTCAGAGATAAGAAAAGAACCATCCATGAAGAGCCAGGAGATGCTAGAGCAGCCTAGGGCAGGGGTGAGGCAGGGAGAAAGTGCCGAATGCCTCAAGGTAGGAGATCCAAGCCTCAAACCTACCCCCTCCCCTCTGCACACAGCAGGCAGCCCTCCTTCCCCCAAGCAACCTCTGGGGCCTGTCCTTGGCACATCTTTCTAGAAACACTCTGGGGCAGGGGGCTTGCTTTTTCAAACAAGGGCCAAGCCCAGCTGTTCTCTGGTCTCTGCTGAGTGGGCACCGCTGACCGGGGTGGTACTGTGAGCCACCTCTCTAGAGTATCCATAGAAACCCTTTCATTACTGGCTCCCTCTTCTTTTCTGAAGAAATCTGAGCTGTGTCTTCCCAGAAATGGAAACGTCACTAAGATGATTCCCTAAGAGCTGTGCTAGACACGTTCCAGTTCCCTCCTGGGAGCCTTCTAGCTGTTGACACTCGTGAGAGTACTCACCTTTGACCTCCACAGATGTGAGCGCTGCTCAAAGATCACCTCCTCCAAGAAGCCTCCTTGGTTTCCTCCCTCTCCTGGTTGCCTACCCTGTAACCTCCCTGTAATGTCTGCATCCTCCCGAGAGCTATTACAACAGGGTGATAAAGCAAGGCTCTTTGTCTCTTTGTTCTTAAGGAAATACTGCATCCAAAAGTGTGTTTGAGAGAGTTCAGCAAATGTCTAGCTTAGGTCTCAGGATCCTTGATCCTTCCCCGGCCTCCCTCAGGGCTGGGAAGCAGTTGAGAGGATCTGAGGAGTTCTCATCTGTGCCAGCCCTCAGAGCTGGAAGGGAAATGAAACTCAGGTGTCACCAGTGTCCCCTGGAGCAGAGAGAGGCCCTATCATAGTTCTCTGCAGTTGAGGGCCTTGGGGACCAGATCCAGACTCTCACCAGCCCGAGATGGTTGAAAGAACCCAGCCATTCAGAAAGAGGAGTGGCTGCCCTCCTCCAAGATTCTCACTGTGGGGACATTTAAAACCCTGGTGACCTCAGCATAAAGGAAATGTAAACTTCGGATTCTCGGGGCTGCACTCTACGTGACAACATACTGGAAAGCACCGAGAGCCCCCCCCCCCTCCACCCCACCACACACACGCGCTTAGATCTCTGGGAACAGCGAAGGCGCACACAAGATCTCAGCCTTGGTCTCTTTTACCAACCTGCCTTCCAGACTGTCCTGAGGTCTGCAGGCAAGGGCCCCCTCCTGGCTTTGCCTTTTTCCCTGAGGCAGGGACCTGCTGCTTGGGAAAGGCAGAGGGCAGGGGTGAGGGGATGGGGGACAGGTGAGGGAAAGCATGCCTCCTTCCTCAGACACCAGGAGAAAAGGCAACAAAACACCAAGTCAACCTAGAGGTCTCAGCACTCTACTGAGAGGGGACAGGGGTTGTTCCTCAGAGGGGCTGAGATGCTGGGGCCATTACCAAGAGTGACAACATAGTTAACTCAAGGGCCTGCTGAGGTTTTCACTGGGACGGGCAGAGCGTCCTCGCTGCCTCTTCCTCTTTCTCCTTCCTCTTTCTTTCTTTTTCTCTTCCCTCCTCTTCCTCTTAGCCCACACTGACCTTGAACTTTCAAACTTCCTGCCTTGGTCTTCTGAGTGCTAGACCTGCAAGAGCTCGCCGCCAGCGCGCAGGCTCAGATTGGTCTCTTGATTGTCCGCAAGCAAGCACGTGGACGGACTGCAAGAGCGCACGGCCAAGCAGGGTCATGCTGTCCTCTTGATTGTATGTATGTACGCAGACCTTCCTCAAAGGAATTTTTCTCTCACATTCTGCTATAAGTGTCTCTCTATGACTCATGGCACCATGTAACCAACCGTCTTGGGCCTGGCACACAGCAGGTACCTGTCTGCTCATTTACTCTTCCACTTCCCAGTGTAATCACGTTCATCACTAGCTACAGAGCAGAAAATAGAATGGATGCTCCTTTTGTCCTCCAGGGGGCGCTGGTTGCAGGATCGGTGTAAGAAACGTTTCCTTAGAGTGTGCACCAATTAAGGAAGAAAATGCAGATTCCCAACTGGGAATCAGGGATAGATAGGTGAAGCCACTTTCAATTCCGCCTCGGACAGGTCAAAGGGGTGCTGGCACTGCTGGCAGAGCCCACCACCACCGTGTCCCTCACGGGAGCATCTCCTCTCTGTTGCCTTTGAGAACCCAAACCACATTGCCAGGCACTGTCAGCCCAGCACGCAGGTGGCTGAAGCAGGAAGAACTTGAGGCCAGCCTAGACCACATAGTGAAAACTTTTTTAAAAATTAAAAAAATCTGACTTTTCATGTGAAATGCCCGGAACACATCTGTGGGATGCCAAAAGCACAGGGAGGAAAAACTGTGTTTTTGACAAGTGATTGAGAGTGGGGGAAGGACCTTCTCTTACTGCCTTGTGGCTTGGGTGGGGCAAGCTACGCCACGGTAATTTCAGCATTCAGGAGATAAGTCTATCATTTGAAAACACAGTGACAGCTTTGGAGGCTGATTCTTTGGGGTTGGGGGAGTACCTTTGCCCCATGTCCCAATGCTGTTAGTATTGCAAGGCCAGGAACCTTGCAATGGAGCTTGTGGTGATTTGGATGAGAATGTCCCCATAAGCTCATACATTTAGTTAATTGGTCACCAGGGAGTGGCAAGACTTGAGAAGGATTAGGAGGTGTTGCCTTATTAAAGGAACTGTGTCTCTGGGAGTGGGCTTTGAGGTTTCAGAAGCCCAAGCCAGGCCCAGTCAGTGTCTCTCTCTTCCTGCTGCCTGTAGATCCAATTGTAGAACTCTCAGCCACTTCTCCAGCATCAAGTCTGTCTGCCGGCCTGTGTGCAGCCATGATGAAATGAACTAAGCATCTGCAACTGTACGCCAGCCTCAATTGAATGCTTTCTTCTATAAGAGTTGCCGTGGTCATGGTGTCTCTTCACAGACATAGAACACCGACCAAGGCAAAGATGAAGAAGGTTCTGGAAGTCAGCTGACACTATGGATGCCATCCAAGGAGATATACTACCTTCTCTCCTCCCTGAGTTCAGGATAGCCCCAGAATGCCACCACACAAAGGGTGACTTATGAGTGTCTCTTGAGGTACAAGGGATACCCTTCTCATTTTATCCATTAACTCCCATCCACCTTTATCAGAAGGAAAACTGGTCAGCATTTAACATTTCATTATTATTATTAGTGTGTGTGTGTGTGTCTACATGCACACATATGTCACTGAGCACATGTGGACAACTCTGTGGAGTTGCTTCTTGCCTTCCATATTTATGTAGGTTCAGGGAACCAAACTCAGGCCGTTGGTCTTGTATTGTGGGGAAGCTAGTGCCTTTACCTACTGAGCCATCTCATGATACCATGTGTTTTGTTTTGGGGACAGGGTCTTACATAGTCCTCAAATTCCCCATGTACTTCAGGTTTCAGTTCTCTTGTTTCCCTCACCCAAGTGCTGGGACCACGGGTCTGTGTCATCACATCTGGTTTGCCCAGTTCAGGGGGAGGGAACTCAGGGACTGTGCCTTCCAGGTAAGTGTAATAATGACTGAGCTCTATCCTCAGATCCAAGTTGGGTGTGACCCCACTCACATCCCAGAAGACTAGACAATAGAATCATCCTTCTGGCATCAAACTAAACACAGAGACTGTTACTACAGAAGAGAGGATGGACTTTGAGGTACAAGGGTCCTGTGGTTGTTGTCTGAAGTTTCTGTCCTGCCTGGTTTCTGCAGTTATTAAGTCCCAAAGAAATCACACAGAGGTCTACATTAATCATAAACTGATTGGCCCATTAGCTCAAGCTTCTTATTAACTCTTATAACTTACATTAGCCCATTATTTTTATCTGTGTTAGCCACATGACTCAGTACCTTTTTCAGCAGCATAGTCACATCTTGCTTCTTCTGTGTCTGGGCAGGACTGCAGAGGGAGCTTCCCTCTTCCCAGAGTTCTCCTGTTCTCATTGACCCACCTCTACTTCCTGTATGGTTGTCCCACTTATACTTCCTGCCTGGCTACTGGCCAATCAGCATTTATTTAAAACATAATTGACAGAATATAGACAATTGTCCACACCATGTGGTAGTTTGAATGAGAATGGCCCCAGAGGCTCATGTATTTGAATGTCTGGTTTTCAGTTGATGGAACAATTTAGGAAGGATTAGGAGTTGTGGTCTTCTAGGAAGATGTGTGACACTGGGGGTAAAGTTTAAGTCCACACTAGGATCAGTCTCACTTTCTTTCTGCTTCATCTTGTGTAAGATGTAAGTTCTCAGCTACTGCTCCAGTGCCATGCCTGCCACCATGCCTGCCACTGTGATGATCATGGACTAATCCTCTGAACTCCAAGCAAGCCTGCAGTTAAATGCTTTCTTTTGTAGGCTGCCTTGGTCATGGTGTCAGTGATAGAATGGTAACTAAGACAGTTATTACATTCCTGCCAAGCCCCACTCTACACTGTGCTACATTCTCTCCAAGCCCCATCTACATTTCTCTTGTTCATACTAACCTTTCATTAAGTGTTCCAAATTAGCTCCCCACTTCCTCTCTACAAAGAGAAAGACGATAAGTCCATCCCTTGGGTTCTGTGAGCCATTTCATATCATTAGGGACAGCCAGGTCAAGCCATGAATGCTGCTGATTGCTGTGCAAGGTTGCCCAGATATGACCTGAAAGCATAGGCAAGAGGCAAAAGAGCAGCAGGCCAAGAGAGATTATGTTTTGTGTTAAGACGGAAGGCACAGGAGCCAGGGGTGCAGCTCAGAGTCAAGGTGCTTGTTAGCACATGAGAAGTCCTCACTTCACTCCCCCAGCACCCAGGGTAAAATACAAGACAATGGGGTTGGCAGTAAGGAGGGTACCAAGAAGGTCAGTGCGGTGGTTTGAAAGAATCAGTAGCCCTCCTACATATAGATGATAAAGGGGCTGAGAAAGAAATCAGAGAAATATCATCCTTCACAATAGCCACAAGTAACATAACGTACCATGGGGTGACACTAACCAAAGAAGTGAAAGACCTGTAAAACAAGAACTTTAAGTCTTTGAAGAAAGAAATTGAAAAAGATATCAAAAAATGAAAAGATCTCCCATGCTCTTGGATAGGTAGGATAAGCATAATAAAAATGGCAATCATACCAAAAGCAATCTACAGATTCAATGCAATCCCCATCAAAATCCCACCACAATTCTTTACAGACTAACATATGTAGAAAGAACAATAGTTCATATGGAAAAACAAAAAACCAAGGATAACTGTAACAATCCTGTACAATAAAGGAACTTCCAGAAGTATCACCATCCCTAACATCAAACTCTATTACAGAGCTACGGTAATGAAAACAGCTTGGTATTGGCATAAAAACAGACAGGAGGACCAATGGAATAAAATCAAAGACCCTGATTTTAATCCACACACCTATGAACACTTAATTTTTGACAAAAATGCTAAAATTATACAATGGAAAAAATAAAGCATCTTTAACAAACGGTGCTGGCATAACTGGATGTCAATATGTAGAAGAATGAAAATAGATCCATATCTATCCCCGTGCACAAAACTCAAGTCCAAATGGATCAAAGGCCTTAATATAAATCCAGTCACACTGGACCTCATAGAAGAGAACATGGGAAGTAGCCTTGAGCACACAGGAGATCATTTTTTAAATATAACACCAGTAGCACAGACACTGAGAGAAACAATTAATAAATGGGACCTCCTGAAACTGAGAAGCTTCTGTAAAGCAAAGGACACGGTCAACAAGACAAAAAGGCAGCCTACTAAATGGAAAAAATCTTATCAACCCCACATCAGACAGAGGACTGATCCTCAAAAAAACTAGATATCAATATACTAAATAAGCCAACCCAAAAATGGGGTACAGATCTAAACAGAGAATTCTCAGCAGAAAAATCTCAAATGGCCAAAAGACACTTAAGGAACTACTCAGCATCCTTAACCATCAGGGAAATGCAAATCAAAACAACTCTGAGAAACCATCTTACACCAGTCAGAATGATTAAGATCAAAAACACCAATGACAGCTTATGCTGAGAGGACGTGGAGTAAGGGAAACACTCATCCATTGCTGGTGGAAGCATAAACTTATACAGGCACTTTGAAAATCAGTATGGTGGTTTCTCAGAAAATTGGGAATCATCTTACTTCAAGATGTAGCAATACTGGGGCTGGAGAGATGGCTCAGCGGTTAAGAGCACTGGCTGCTCTTCTAGAGGACCTGAGTTCAATTCCCAGCACCCACATGGTGGCTCACAACCGTCTATAATGGGATCTGATGCCCTCTTCTGGCATGCAGGTTTACATGCAGAACACTCAGACATAAAATATAAATAAATAACTTTTTAAAAAAAGATGCAGCAATACCACTCTTGGGCATATACCCAAAGGATGCTCAATCTTACTACGAGGACATTTGCTCAACTATGTTTATAGCAACATTATTTGTAATATCCAGAACCTGGAAACAACCTAGATGCCCCTCAACCGAAGAATGGATAAAGAAAATGTGGTACATTTACACAATGGAGTACTACTTAGCGGTTTAAAAAAAAATGACATCTTGAAATTTGCATGCAAATGAATGGAACTAGGAAAAGAAACCATTCCAAGTGAGGTAACCCAGACCCAGAAAGACAAACACAATATGTACTCATTCATAAATGGATATTAGACATAAAGCAAAGGATAACCAGCCTATAGCCCATGACCCCAGAGTAGCTAGGTAACAAAGAGAACCCTAAGAGAACCATACATGGATCCCCTGGGAAGGGGAAATAGACAAGATCTCCTGAGGAAATTGGGATCATGGGGGTGGGGGAGAAGGGAGGACAGAAGGGGAAGAAAAGGGGAGAAGGGGAGGGGAGAGGAGAACATGAGGGAATGGGATGATGGAGGTGGGGGAAGGACAAAGAGGGAGAGCAAGGAAAGAGATATCTTGACTGAGGGAGCCATTATGGGACTAGCAAGACACCTGGCACTAGGGAAATTCCCAGGAACCCACAAGGATGACCCCAGCTAAGACCCTAAGCAACAGTGGAGAGGGTGCATGAACTAACCTTCCCCTGTAATCAGATTACAGAATACCTGACTTGCCATCATAGAACCTCCATCCAACAACTGGTGGAAGCGGATTCAGAGATCTAAGCACTGGACTGAGCTTCCAAAATCCAGTCGAAGAGAGGGAGGAGAGATAATCTGAGCAAAGGGGTCAAGGCCATGATGGGGACACCCACTGAAACAGCAGACCTGAGCTAATGGGAGCTCAGTGACTCCAGACTGACAGCAGAGGAACAAACACAGGACCAAACTAGGCCTTCTGAATGTGGGTGACAGTTGCAAGAATGGGGCAGTCTGTGGGGTCACTGGCAGTGGGATCAGGATTTATCTCTAGTGCTTGAACTGGCTTTTTGGAGCCCAGTCTCTTTGGAGGGATCCCTTGCTCAGCCTAGATACTGGGGGGAGGGCCTTGATCCTGCCTCAAAGTGATGTGCCAGACTTTGTTGACTCCTCATGGGAAGCCTTACCCACTCTGAGGACTGGATGGGGGTTAGGGTAGGGGGAAGGTGGAGGGAGCAGGAGGAGGGGAGGGAGTGGGAACCGGGACTGGTATGTAAAATGAGAAAAGACTGTTTTTAAAATAATTAATTTAAGAAAAAAGAAAATGGCCTCCAAAGGGGGGCAGCATGATTAGGAGGCGTGGCCTTGTTAGAGTAGGTGTGGCCTTGTTGGAGGAAGTGTGTCACTGTGGAGGTGGGCTTTGAGGTCTCATAGATACTCAAGAAATGCCCCACTAGACAGTTCACTTCCTGTTGCCTGCATATCAAGATGTGGGACTCTCCGTTCCAGCACCGTGTCGGCCTGCACACGGCCATAATTCCAGCAGCCATGCTCTCTGGACTAAACCTCTGAGCAGCAAGTGAACCACCACAATCAAATGTTTTCCTTTATAAGAGTTACAACACAGCCATGGTGTCTCTTCACAGCAAGAGAAACCTTAACTAAGGCAGTCAGAGAAGCAGTGAAAGTGGCTTTCAAATTCCTCCTAATTCTTCATACATGGGGCAATGGGGGCGGGGCTTTCCACAAGTTCCGGTCCAGGACCCGAAGAATGAGCAGAGGAGGTATATGCAGTAGGGTGAAGTTCCTTCTTATGTGTGCTGTTTCTTTCTGTTTAGATCTGTTCAATCGATGGTGTTTAAACACATCAGGAGAGCTACAGATGGGATGGAAGACATGGGTGGAAACATTTAACACCAGCAAAAGCCATGAAGCTGGAGGGTCTCTGAATGACATTGCTTGGATCAAATCCTAGCTTCTCCACCACCCGAGGCATGGCTTAGCCCCTTGGTTCCCAGTTTATAATGTAGGGATGATTATTAGGACATTTAGTTTAATAAACTTATTGAAAATAGCAGATAACCCAATGTAGAAGTCACAGGCTGTGTGTAATGGAAAAATTAAAAATGCTGCAGTAGGCAGCAGAAATGCTGTAGGTCCCCAACTGGCGGTAGTGGGCCATGTGGCAGCAGGCAGCAGGCCCTGACAGCAGCCAGTCCCAGGCAGAGACAGCTGCCAGTCCCTGAGTGGTGGCTGCTCCCAGGCAGGGAGACACGTGGCGGGCGGGCAAGAGACAGAGACATGGATAGGCACGCCATGCAGAGTAAAGTTGGATATTTATTCAGGGGGTTATGGAGGGAGAAGGGTGAAGGGGAGAAGAGCAGAGAGAGAAACAGAGAGAGAGAGAGAGAGAGAGAGAGAGAGAGAGAGAGAGAGAGAGAGAGAGAGAGAGAGAGA
>PVIU01013531.1:0-55507 GCA_004026605.1 Ondatra zibethicus | reverse complement strand
ATAAACAATAAATTTTCCTGCAGTAATCTTTGAAGTTTCCAGGAAGAAGATGGGGCCCCACAACAACTCTACCTGGTTACTATGACGTCATGATGCTGATAGCGCTACTATGAGAGCTGCTTGGATACCAGCTGCACAGGATGGTTCCAATTTGGTTAGTTTACATGGCGCACTTCTTTTACAACATTCTGGCCAGACCTCCATGAAATACTCAGAGGCTATTTGCAATTTTACCAGGCCAAATATTAATCTGGTAATTTAACCATCATTTATTTTAACAGGATCCCCTAGAAAGAACATCGCCCCTGTGACAGCTGGAAGTAACTTTAGAGGACGATGTCCCCTCTCCCAGCAAAGTTTGCCCTCAAGCTTAGGAACATCAATTAGGGGTTGATTATAACTGGTATATGGTTGAGGGATGAGGGAGGAATTTTATAGACTCAAAAAAAGAGGGATATTTGGATGATGGGATAAAAGATTGTATTTATGAGTTATTGTTTTTAGACAATTATATTGGTATAGATTTCTGTATATTGATAAAAAGTTAAATTATATTGAATATTGTATGCATGTATGCTTCTACCTCTGTTTGAAACATTGTTTATGTATTGATATATATTTACCATACTGCAATGTACATTACTACCTCTGATTAAGATACTTATACATTGTTTATATTTGAAAGTCATTGTCCTCATTTATTGCACAGTTGTTTATTGTCTTAGTCTTTAAGTTAGATAGGTATTGAGAATTATAGATCAGTAGTCATCTATATTTGTTATATTTATGATTAGACTAATCAGGTTCTTTAGATACATAGAGATTATATTCAGTATAGATAGATAATCTTCAACCTCTTCAAGGAGCTGTAGAAAATGGCCTTTAATCTAATCTAGAGTTTCGTAGTTTCGCGACAATGAGACACACTCACTCCTGGCAACACCAATCTATTCTCGAGAGAATGTTGAGCACCAGAGACACTCCATCTGGAGCCTTTATTCTTGGTGGAACTGACCTCTGGGCAAAGAAATGCCCATACCTCAAACACTGACAGAGATATCGAGTATCTGTAAATGGATAAAACAGAACTGTCATATCCTGCCAAGACAGGGTAAGATAGTTTTGAAAAGTTTCTTGCTTTTGAAAATGGTATGTCAGTTACTTTAGGCCTTAGCCAAAGTTGGTCGCTTCAACATTGCAAATGAGACTTTGGGTGATTGCCCAGGTAGTAAGTTGTCTCTGTCATTTGTTGCACATTTTGGAAGTTTCTCGATTACACTTCCTGTCCACTCAAGTAATATTGTTTCCCTTCTCAGATCTCTGATGGAGTTGAAGATTAAATAATGATAGTTACCTTCCTCACAGTTTAGCCAAGCTTAATTTCAATGTAATACTTAGACTCCTTAAAATAGAATGTTTATTAAAACTTTTGTTATGCATTCCTTGCTTAATATTGTTTATTGTTTGTAATTTTGCATTTGGGGTCTGTTCCTGTTGTATATAGCTATGTTGGGTTTGGATTGATCTTGTTTAGAAAGAAGCAGGAGATGATGAGGGAAGAGCCACTAGCCAATCACATCAAGTTGGGGTGTGGCTACTTGGACCCCAGGTAGAAAATCGAGACAACACACCAGACGGATAGGAATGTGGCGTGAGTGGCGTGAGTTCCCCCCTTTTCTTTCATTAAAAATACCTGTTCCTATTGAGCTGGCTTGGTTATTGACTTGTGCCGACTTAATACTTCATCAGTAGATGACTTTGGGACTGGTGACAAGACAGAACATTTTTGGATGGCAGGGAATATTTGAAGCCCTCTTGATCTGATAAGGACACTGTGAAGTTCCCTTGTTCAGAGGGAGCATCTCTACATCTCCCTTTGCTACAATGAGAATATCCAGGGTCCCTTTTCATAGCAGGGTTAGGTTTGAATCTACCTTTGTGAGAGAGGATAGGTCTTTGACACTCTGCTCTAGATGTGGACAATCCTGGAGTCCCATTGAAAGATATGGCAGGACTCAGAACCCCTGGGGAGGATGGTGAAGATGCTAGAGCCCTTTATGCATCTTGAGGAGGCCCAAGACCACCTTGGGAAGACTCAAATGTTCCTAGCACCTCTTGTGCATATGTGGAACTCTCAAGGGCTCCTTCTGAAGATGGCAAATATTCTTGAGCTCCTGGTGTAGATGTGGATAGTTTTGTTTCTGCTTGTTCAGGCATGAGTCATCTAAGTCTGACTTGCAGAATAGTGGTCGGGCTTAGGTCCCTTTGGGCTGTAAGGAAAGACCTGAGCCAATTTTGAATAGCGGAGGATATTTAAAGTCCTCCTTTTTATTGATTTTTATTGAGCTCTACATTTTTCTCTGCTCCCCTACCTGCCTCTCCCCTCCCCACCTTAACCCTCCCCCAAGGACCCCATGCTCCCAATTTACTCAGGAGATCTTGTCTTTTTCTAATTCCCATTTAGATTAGATCTATGTAAGTCTCTCTTGGGGTCCTCATTGTTGTCTATGTTCTTTGGGATTGTGGTTTGTAGGCTGGTTTTCTTTGCTTTATATTTAAAAACCACCTATGAGTGAGTACATGTGATAATTGTTTTTGTGTTTATGGGTTACATCACTCAGAATGTTTTCTAGCTCCACCCATTTTCCTGCAAAATTCAAGATATCATTATTTTTTCTGCTGTGTAGTACTCCATTGTGTAAATGTACCACATTTTCCTTATCCATTCTTTGGTCGAGGGGCATTTAGGTTGTTTCCAGGTTCTGGCTATGACAAACAAAGATGCTATGAACATAGTTGAGCACATGTCCCTGTGGCACGATTGAACATCCTTTGGATATATACCCCAAACTGGTATTCCTGGGTCTTGAGAAAGGTTGTTTCCTAATTTTCTGAGAAACCACCACACTGACATCCAAAGGGGTTGTACCAGCTTGCATTCCCACCAGCAATGCAGTAGTGTTCCCTTTACCCCACAACCTCTCCAGCATAAGTTGTCATCAGTGTTTTTGATCTTGGCCATTCTTACAGGTGTAAGACAGAATCTCAGAGTTGTTTTGATTTGCATTTTTCTGATGACTAAGAATGTTGAAAATTTCCTTAAGTGTCTTTCAGCCATTTTAGATTCCTCTGTTGAGAGTTCTCTGTTTAAGTGTGTAGTCCAATTCTTTATTGGATTATGTGTTCTTTTGATGACCCATTTCTTGAGTTCTTTGTGTATTTTGGAGATCAGACCTCTGTATGACGTGGGGTTAATGAAGAAATTTTCCCATTCTGTAGGTTGTCATTTTCTCTTGATGACCATGTTCTGAAGCTTTTCAGTTTCAGGAGGTCCCATTTATTAATTGTTTCTCTCAGGGTCTGTGCTGCTGGGTTGGTTTAAGAGGGAAGTTATGAAAGTTCCTTGGTCAGAGGAGACAAGACTCAAGCTCACTTCAGCAGAAGTGGATTGTTTGGGGCCCTCTTTGGGAGAGGGGGAAATTCCTTGGCTGTCTTCATGAGAGGGAGTACCTCTCCAGCCAGCTTTGGCAGCTGTCAAAGGTGTTAAAATCCCTGTGGGAGAGGTAGTGGGACTCAATCCATTTTGGGAAAATGAGAAATCACTGAGCCCCCTTTTGGAGTTGAAGGTTCAGAACACCTTTGTCTGATGGTACCTGTTCGAGGCTTCCTTGAAGAGAAGAGGCTTGTCTAAAGCTCTTTGTGGGAGATTTGAGGCAATTGGCTATAGGATGGACCTCTGAAACCCCTTCTGGAAAAGGAGCCATGTTTGATTTTCCTTTCAGCAGAAGGGAGAGGTCTCTGGGATTCCTTGGGCAGATGTGGAATGTCCCAAAACCCCTTTTCACAGTGGGTTCCTTCCAGAACCTTTTTGGTGGATAGTGATAGTTCCTAAGCATCTTGGGAATAAGTGGAAGATCCAAGAGCCCCTTTGGTGAGTAAAGAAGGATGCAGGGACCCTTAACATTGTGGAGAAATTACCATTCCACGTTGGTCAGTGAAGGAGTCAGCAAAAGATGGCCCAGGCACTGTGTCATCCTCATTGAATTTTTCACTGGCGTCTCCAGCATGGTGTTTTGAAGACGTTGCAGGTACTCTGCTGTTAGAACGTTTTAAGTCCATAGGCTCTTCAAACACAATAGACATATCCAGACTTCTTTGACCCATCCCAGGTCTGGGCACAAAAGTTGAGGCCACTCTTTTTCTTGTGGCAGGTGGTAAGGCAGATGGTCTGGGTTCCTGGCTCAGTGGGTTTCTCATGTGCCCAGGTACTTCAGGAGGAAGTGGAACTTGTCCTTTTTGATCTCTGTCAGCTCCTTTAAGGGGTCCTGGGTCTTCTTACTGGATTTAGTCTTTATAAGAGCTCTAAGATTCCACAGTCTATCCACAATACCAGTGTTGGGGATTTTGTATGTTCTGTCCTCTTTGGGCTTTTGGCACCTGAACTTGAGCTGAGCCAGTTGAAGCACACACTGAGGTGCAAAGTCCCTTGGGAATTTGGTGCTGCACAAGTGCTTCCCCCATTGGGGTTGGGTGTTATCATCCCATTTCGGGGAGACTGAAGCACGTCCCAGGCTAGGGGAAACTGAAGGCGTCCCAGACCTGGGGAAACTAAAAGGGGTCCCAGGTTGGGACACACTGAAGGGGGTTCCAGGTTTGGGAGGCTGGGAAAACTGCTGTTTCTCGTCAGAGGGTAATGTCCCGGCTGAGGCTCGCTGGCCATTTAACCAATGAAGTAGTTGAGCAAGAAAAGTGGAAAATACCCCTCGCAAGGGGCAGTGAATGTACTTGCCAATGGTGACTCGCGGCAAGCAGCAGCCAAGCAATATCCTCGGAGAGAGGCTCTCCTTCCTGAGAACTGTGAACACGTCCTATAAGCAAAGCACACAAAACTCGAGTGACAGTTGGCCTCAGGAATCAAGCAAAGTTTCAGAGGCGCCCTTGGAATGGCTGTCCCCCGGCCTGCAAGGGACAGACCTGAACTGTCTCGGCTGGCAGTTCTGCATGTAGTAGCCAAGCAAACACCCAAGCTTTCTGAATGAGGAGGGCACCAAGGACCTTCTCATCTTCCTCAGGGTCAAGAGTGCTAGCTAGCTTGTTGCCCACTGTCAGTGGTCAAGACAGGGACTGTTGTAGGGGTAACATGATTGGGAAGGCAAGGGGTGCTTGGGATACTGTGCTATCAGTTCCCTCATAGACCAGGAAAGGATGCTCTATCAAGAGGCCATCAGCTTTGCATCGGGGTCTTTTCAAGCCCTATAACTGAAGGAGAAAGGGTGATCCAGACCCTTGCTTTGTAGAGACTTTGGGGGCCCAGCAACCACTGCTTGTTTTGCTAGGGAAACAACAATTAATAATGTTTGAATAGAGCAGAGAATGCCTGAAATTCATATTACAAAAGGTATTCTGTATTTTATGAGTGACCTATCCTGGAATTTTCTAGTAAATTGGTGACAACATCTGTGAACATCTTCCTGTATGCTGAAATACATCTTTAGACTGCTTAACAGTACTTATTGGAGTGCTATTATCATGTAAATAATATATATTGTTCAGAGAACAATATCTCCTTATAAGACAAATGCAAATTTTTTAAGCCCTTTTATCTGCTTTTGTTTAAGTTCACAAATTCAGAACAGAGACACAGTTGAACTCCCGAATGTAGGCCCTGTGGCCTTAAACAATTGTTTTGTCTTGATTTACATGTTGGGTGCTATAACATTTACATGTTTGGATTCTTTTGGAAGGTCATATAATTCCACTGAAGACACAATATGGCTAATGGCTCATATTACTGGCTCTGCATGGACCGTTCACTTTCATTCTTTCATTGCAGCTGAAGTATAGTTGTACAAATAATTTTTTTGCCATTTTATTTGTTTATTTCAGCTGTGGGTCATACTTGCAAGAACATCAATATAACTGAGAGAGATTGGAGTGACACTATATAGTAACATTTTCATTGCAGATATCTTTTTTGATGAACTTTATTTTTTTATTTTTCTATTTTTCTCTGCTCCCCTCCCTGCCACACCCCTCCCTCCCTCAACCCTCCCCCAAGGGCCCCATGCTCCCAATTGTTGATGGCTTCTCATTCTGCCCTCATTGGCAGCCACATTTAGAGAGTCCAGCTTGATCATATGCTCATTCAGTCCCGGTCCAGCTGGATTTGGTGAGCTCCCATTAGATCAGGCACACTGTCTCAGTGGGTGGTCCAGCCCCTCGCGGTCCTAACTTCTTTGCTCATCTTCTCCCACCTTCTGCTCTTCGACTGGACCTTGGGAGCTCAATCCATTGCTCTGGTGTGAATGTGAGTCGCTGTCTCTATCTCCATCCATCGGACGAAATTTCTTTTGCCTGGCAATCTTGTTTGCTTCCAATTTCCAAGAAGATCTATATATGATTTTCTTTGGGTTGATCTTGTATCCTGCCTTATCACTGAAGGTATTTATCAGCTGTAGGATAGCCAAAACAATCCTATACAATAAAGGAACTTCCAGAGGCATTACCCTCCCAGACTTCAAACTCTATTACAGAGTTACAGTAATGAAAACAGTTTGGTATTAGCATAAAAACAGAGACGTTGACCAATGGAATCAAATCAAAGACCCGGATATTAATCCACAAACCTATGAACACCTCATATTTGACAAAGTAGCTAAAATTATACAATGGAAGAAAGAAAGCATCTTTAACAAATGGTGCTGGCATAACTGGATGTCAGCCTGTAGAAGAATGAAAATAGATCCCTATCTATCACCATGCACAAAAATCAAGTCCAAATGGATTAAAGACCTCAATATAAATCCGACCACACTAAACCTGATAAAAGAGAAAGTGGGAAGTAGCCTGCAATACATGTGCACAGGAGACCACTTCCTACGTATAACCCCAGGAGGACAGACAATAAGAGCAAAAATGAATAAATGGGACCTCCTAAAACTGAGAAGCATCTGTAAAGCAAAGGACACAGTCATTAAGACGAAAAGTCATCCTACTGAATAGGAGAAGATCTTCACCAACCCCACATCAGACAAAGATCTGATCTCCAAAATATATAAAGAAGTCAAGAAACTAGACATTAAAATTCTAAATAACCTAATTAAAAAATGTGGTAATGATCTGAACATAGAATTCTCAACAGAAGAATTTCAAATGGCCAAAAGATACTTAAGATCATGTTCAACTTCTTTAGCAATCAAAGAAATGCAAATCAAAACAACTTTGAGATACCATCTTATTCCTGTCAGAATGGCTAAAATCAAAAACACTGTCCTCAGTGAGATAACCCAGACCCAAAAATATGAATATAGTATGTACTCACTCATTAGTGGACTCTAGACATAAACAAAGGACATTAAGCCTATTGTTCACAAGCCTAGAGAAGACAAGTAGCAAGGTGAACCCAAAGAAAAACATATATAGATCCTCCTGGAAATTGGAAGCAAACAAGATAGCCCAGCAAAAGTTGGGATCATGGGGGTGGGGGTAGGGGTGGGGTGGGGTTAGGGGAATGGTGGAGGGGGAAGGAGAAGGGAGAAGAGAATGACTGGGGAGAGCTTGGGGGAGTGGGAGGGTGAAGATTGGGGAAGGGCAGATATTAGAGCAGGGAAGAAGATATCTACACTAAGGGAGCCATTTTAGGGTTGGCAAGAAACTTGGCTCTAGAGGGCATCCCAGCTGTCCATGGGGCTGTCCCCTGCTAGGTCCTTGGGCAGCAGAGGAGAGGGTGCCTGAACTGGCCTTGTCCCATAGTCACACTGATGACCATCTTGAATATCGCCATAGAAATTTTATCCGATGGATGGAGATAAGGACAGAGACCCACAGCCACATCATAGTAATGGACTGATCCCCCACGGTCCAGTTGAAGAGCAGAAGGAGGGAGAAGATGAGCAAGGAAGTCAGGACCAGAGGGGTTGGTCTTCCCACTGAGACAGTGTGCCTGCTCTAATGGGAGCTCACCAAATGCAGCTGGACCAGGACTGAATAAGCATGTGATCAAACCGGACTCTCTAAATGTGGCTGCCAATGGGGATGGACTGAGAAGCCATTGATGATGGCACTGGGTCCTGTCTATTATATATGTATTGGCTTTTTGGGACCCTAGTTTACTTGGATGCACTCCTTCTTAGGCCAGGATGGACGGGGGAGGGCCTTGGACTTCCCACAGGGTTAGTGGGGGTGTGGGAGGAGAATTGGAGAACTGGAGGAAGTGTCAATTTTTGAATGGAAAAATAAAAAAAGAGGTAATATTTGCAAAAAATTAAAAATAAAATATATTGTAAAAAAAGAACCAGGGACATAGAGAAACCTTTACTGACTTTTTGCAAAGATGAATTAAGGCTCTGAACATAGGAGTAACAGACCTAGAAGCTAGATGAGGAGTTCTTTAATCGCTGGCTTTTGAAAATGCAAACTTAGAATGCAAAAAGATAATTGGGCCATTAAGGTCTAGATCAGCACTATGAATGAATGGATTCAGCATACCATGAATTTTCAGACATTTACCTATGATGATGAATCATGGGTAGGGGAAGCGATTACCAAAGCAATGAGGGGACATGAACCTGCCAAATGTTTTAATTGTGGTAAATTAGGACACCTGAAAAGGGATTGCAGGCAAGGAATTTCTAGGAATAATACCTCATCTTTGAATGGTGAGAATAGGAAACCTCAGCCTTCAGGTATATGTAGGAGGTATGGTAAAGGACAACATTGGACCAATGAATGAAGACCAACAACAAACAGACAAGGCAAACCGATACCATCGGGAAACTCCCTGAGGGGGCTCTCGCAGGCCCCCAAGCCAAAAGTGGCCCAGTCATTCACAGTAACTGTGGAGGACATGTCACATCAGGAAAATTAAAAACTCTAGAACCTTCTGTGCAAAACCATAAGGTTCTAAATGATGGCCCAAATTTGGAGTATAAGTCAGAAATTCAAATAGGTAATAAGAAGCTTATATTTTGGCACATATAAATGGAATTGTGATTGTTGTCTTGATAGACACAGGAGCCGATGTGAGTATCATAACTTCAGAATTTTGGCATCCAAACTGGCCTCTTCAAGGGGCAGATGTTCAATTACTAGGAATTGGAACCATATCTCAAGTTAAACAAAGCACAAGGTAAGTTGACTGTATAGGGCCAGAAGTTCAAAGAGGAAAGCTAAGGTGATATGTAGCTGATATTGCAATAAATTTATGGGGCCATGAACTGCTACAGCAATGGAATACCCATATTAACATTCCTGCAGTCCCAGGAATTCATAATTCTGGTAAGGATGTAATAAGGTACTATGCACAAAGGTCACCAGTCATTCAGGCTGTACAAGAACATAAAACAACTAACAAACCTTTAGAGGTACTGACAGCCTACCTTTAAGATCGCTGAGAAGCCAATATGGGTTAAGCAATGGCCTCTAGCTGAAGATAAATTGCAGGCTTTAGAACAATTGTTACAGGAGCAATTAAACACTCGACATATTGAGGAGTCAACTAGCCCTTGGAATTCTCCTGTGTTTGTAGTAAAAATGAAATCTGGTAAATGGAGAATGGTGACAGATCTAAAGACTGTAAACAAGGTAATTCAAACTATGGGCCCTCTACACTCTGGAATTCCTCTGCCTTCTCTGTTACCAAAGGGATGGCCTCTTATACTTATTGATTTGAAAGATTGCTTCTTCACTCTACCTTTAAAAGAAAAGGATAGAGCAAAATGTGCCTTTACAGTGCCTACTTATAATAACTCTCAGCCTACTAGTAGATATCAGTGGACTGTCCTCCCAGAGGAGATGCTCAATAGCCAACCCTGTGCCAATACTTTGTGAGTCAGCCTTTGGAAATAATATGTAGGGAAATAATAATAATACCCTAAGTCTATAATTTACCATTACATGGATGACATTTTGCTATCTGATTCAAACATAGATACTTTAGAAAGAATGTTTGAGGAAGTAAAGATAGTTTTGCCTAAATGGGGATTACAAATTGCTCCTGAAAAGATTCAAAGAGGAGATTCTGTTAATTACCTAGGTTACAGAATACATTTATGGAAAATTAGAACACAAAAGGCACAAATTAGGAGAGACCAATTATGGACTCTTAATGACTTTTGAAGATAGTTAGGAGACATTTCCAGTCTATGGCCAGATGTTGGAATAACACCTGATCTGATAATTCATTTAAACAAAACCTTAGATGGTGATAAAGATTTGAATATTCCCTGAACTGAATAGGAAATTCTGAAGCAGAAAAGAACTGACAATGGTTGAGAAAAAATTGCAGGAGGCACATATAGATAAGGTGAATCCAAATCTTAGTTGTATTCTAATCATATTGCCTTCCAGAATTTCTCCTATAGGAATTTTAATGCAGAGGGAAGATATTATTTTAGAATGGATCTTTTTACCACACAAACCAAGTAAAAAATTAAAAACTTATGTGAAAAAGGTCTCTGAATTAATTATAAAAAGTAAACTGAGACTTCTTCAACTAGCATATATAGACCCAGCAGAAATTATAGTGCCTATCACTACTGATGAAATAAAAACATTATGGAAAGACAACGAACCATGGCAAGAGCTTGTGCTAATTTTTGGGAGAAATTAATAGCAACTATCCCAAAAGTGATAGACTTAACCTTATAAAGAGAACTTCTTGGATTCTTCCTCAAATTGTACACGATGCTCCAGTAACTGGAGCCCATATATTTTATACTGATGCTAATAAATCAGGTAAGGCAGGTTACAAATCAGACGAGTTGAGTAAGGTGGAACAAAGCCCTTATAATTCTGTCCAGAAGGCAGAATTATATGCCATTCTTATGGTGCTAAGAGATTTTAGAGAACCTCTTAATATAGTTACAGATTCACAATATGCAGAAAGAGTTATCTTGCATATTGGAACCACTGAATTTATACCAGATGATACAGAATTGACTTCATTATTTATCCAGGTGCAAGACATAATCAGGAATAGGCTTTGTCCTGTGTACATAACACACATCTGATTCCATCCAGGTCTGCCAGTGCTGAGAGATTTTAAAGAACCTCTTAATATAGTTACTGACTCGCAATATGCAGAAAGAGTTATCTTACGTATTGAAACCACTGAATTTATACCAGATGATACAGAACTGACTTCATTGTTTATCCAGGTACAAGACATGATCAGGAGTAGGCTTTGCCCGATATATATAACACACATCCAATCCCATACAGGTCTGCCCGGTCCTCTAGCACAAGGTAATGCAGAGATTGATCAATTATTGATTGGAAGTGTGCTGCAGGCCTCTGAATTTCATAAAAAACACCATGTCAATAGCAAGGGTTTGAAGAAGGAATTTTCTATAATGTGGCAACAAGCTAAGGAGATTATAAAGAGATGCCCTACTTGCTCTTTATATAACCAAACACCACTACATGCAGGGACCAACACGAAGAGTACTCAAAGGAATGAAATCTGGCAGATGGATGTGTTCCACTTTGTAGAATTTGGAAAATTAAAATATGTACATTGCACCATTGACACTTATTCAGGTTTTCAGTGGGCAACTGCTTTAAGCTCAGAAAATGCTGATTCAGTAATCACACATTTATTAGAAGTTATGGCCATCATGGGTATACCTGAACAAATAAAAGCAGATAATGGTCCAGCTTATGTCTCTAGGAAAATGAAACGTTTTTTTGCTTATTATAATATTAAGCATGTTACAGGCATACCACACAATCCTACAGGTCAAGCAGTCATAGAAAGATCAAATTGAACTATAAAGGATATGTTAAACAAACAGAAAGGTGTGAAAAATGCCTCCAGAAAAAGATTACATAATGCCTTATTAACCTTGAATTTTCTTAACACTAATGAGAAAGGGACAACAGTGGCAGAAAGACATTGGGAAATGGAAAAGTCTGCTGAACTAAATCAACCAGTTTATTTCAAGATGTGCTGCCCTTGCAATGGAAGCCAGGAGATGTGTTGCGTTGAGAAATGGGTTTTGCTCTTATTTCCACAGGAGAAGAAAAATTGTGGAAACCATCAAAATCAATAAAGGTTCAGTTTGAAGAGGAGAAAACTCTTGGAAAGGAGACATGACAGCTCATCCTCAATGATGATAATCATACAGGTGGTAAGAAAAACATATAGGATGGGTACAGGGTTCTGTTTAGTCTTTGCAGGAAAACACTCATCTTCAAAAAATTCAAGGGACAGTGGATGTTTGAATACTGGCAGTTGGAAAAATAACTACAGAATAGGGATCATCAAGAAAACTGAATAGTTTCTGTAAGTATAAAAATCAAAGATACACATACATATATATATACATACATATATATATGCATGTATTTATATTTTTTAATTTATAGACCTGGTTTTGGAGTTGGACTCTGGCTCAGTCCCTCTCTAATTCCAAGCCTGTTCTTAAGAGAAAAACCCAGAGTTTCTGTCTCATGTCAGGAGCCATGATATGGGACAGAAGGAAAATAGGAATTTAGAAAACATATTTGCTTTTCTTCATATCTATCACACCTCTCATTGAGTATATATGTCTGTATATGTCTATATAGTTAATGTTTAAGTTTTCCACAATAAACAATGAATTTTCCTGCAGTAATCTTTGAAGTTTCCAGGAAGAAGATGGGGCCCCACAACAACAACTCCACCTGGTTGATATGACGTCATGATACTGATAGCGCTAATACAAGACCTGTTTCAAGTACCAGCTGCACAAAATGGTTCCAACTTGGTTAGCTGAAATGGTGCACCTCTTTTACAACATCTGGCCAGACATCCACAAAATACTCAGAGACTATTTGCAATCTTACCAGACATTCATCTTGAAAGTTAACTATCATTTTACTTTCACAGGATCACCTAGAGAGAATGTCACCCACATGACAGCTGGAAGTAAATCTAGAGGACAACATCCCCTCTCCCAGCTAAGTTTGTCCTCAGGTTTAGGGACATCATTTCAGGGTTGATTATAATTGGTATAAGGTTGAGGGTTGGGGGAGGAATTTCACAAGCACAAGGATCTTTTTGAAAAAAAGAGGGAAATTTGGATGATGAGATAATAGATTGGTATTTGTGAATTATTGTTTATAGACAATTACAATGTCATAAATTTTTGTATATGGATACAATGTTAAATTATATTGAATATTGTATGCATGCATGCTTCTATCTCTGTTTAAAACATTTTTTATGTATTGATATATGTATTTACTATATTGTAGTGTACATTTCTACTTCTGATTAAGATACTTATATATTGTTTATATATATATATATATTTACCATATTGCAGTGTACATTTCTACCTCTGATCAAGATACTTGTACATTGTTTACATTTGGGGGTCATTGTCCTCATTTATTGCACAGTTGTTTATTGTCTTAGTCTTTAAGTTAGATAGGTATTAAGAATTATAGATCTCTAGTCATCTACATTTGTCATATTTATAGTTAGACTAATCTAGTTTTTTAGATACATAGAGCTTATATTCTATATAAATAGATGATCTTCAACCTCTTCAAAGAGCTTTAGAAAATGGCATTTAATCTAACTTAGAGTTCTGTGGTAGCAAGACACAATCGCTCCTGGCAACACTGATCTATTCCCAAGAGATTGTTGAGCACCAAAAACACTCCACTTGGAGCTTGTCTTCTTCTTGGCAAAACTGGCCTCTGGGCAAGGAACTGCCCATACCTCAACTACTGACAAAGTACTTAGTACCCAGAAATGGATAAGCAGAACTGTCAGATCTTGTCAAGACAGAATAAGAATGTTTTGAAAAATTTCTTGCCTTTAAAAATAATCTGTCAGTTATTCTAGGCCTTAGCCAAAGTTGTTTGCTTCAATGCTGCAAACATGACTTTGGGTGATTTCCCAGGTAGCCAGTTGTCTCTGTGATTTGTTGCATGGTTTGGAAGTTGTTTGTTTGCACTTCATAATTACTAATTATTTCCCTTCTCAAATCTTCAGTAGGGTTAAAGACTAGATAAATGTAGTTTCTTTCCTCTCATGACTTGGCCAAGTTATTTATTATACAAGACTTAAGCTAGTTAGAATAGGATATTTGTTCTTATTGTATATAATTTTGTAGTAGGTTTAGAACTCTCTTACTTAAACAAAAGGGGGAGGTGCTGCGGGAGCTCCTTCCACTCCTTCGGCCAATAGCCTTTAAGATACCAGCCCACTTGGGCATGCTTTCTTTGGCTTGAAAAAGCAGTGGTAGCCATGTGCTCCCTCTCTTGCTTCAGACTTTGCTTCCAGTTACCATTGTCTTTTCTTAGTTATGCAGAGGGCTGTTGTCTAGGATGGTGATCTGTAAGTTTTTCCTTTAAATAAATAGCCCTTTTATTAATCATAATTTCAAAATTGTGTGGGATTGTTTTGTGACTTACTCCTTTAAGGGCTACTAATTTTTTTAGTTGATCTTGTATCCTGCCATATCACTGAAGGTATTTATCAGCTGTAGAAGTTCTCTGATAGAGTTCTTGGGGTCACTTATGCACACTATAATATCATCTGCAAATAATGAAAGTTTAACTTCTTCTTTCCAATTTGAATCCCCTTGTTTTCCTTGTGTTGTCTTATTGCTATTGCTTTAACTTCAAGAACTATGTTGAAGAGATATAGAGAGAGTGGACAGCCTTGTCTTGTTCCTGATTTTAGTGTAATTGCTTTGAGTTTCTCTCCATTTAATTTTATGTTAGCTGTTGGCTTGTTGTATATTACATTTATTATATTTAGATATGAACCTTGTATCCCTAATCTCTCCAAGACCTTTATCATGAAGGGGTGTTGGATTTTGTCATATGCTTTTTCAGCATCTAATGAAATGATCATATGTTTTTTCTTTCAGTTTATTTATATGATAGATTACATTGATAGATTTTTGTATGTTGATCCAGGCCTGCATCTCTGGGGTGAAGCCTACTTGATCATGATGAATGATTTTTTTGATGTGTTCTTAGAGTTTGCCTGTACTTTACTGAGAATTTTTGCATCCATGTTCATGAATGAGATTGGTCTGTAATTCTATTTCTTGGTTTATTCTTTTTGCGGTTTTGGTATCAGGGTAGCTGCAGTCTCATAAAAAGAGTTTAGCAATGATTCTTCTGTAATGAGGAACACTTTGAGGAATATAGGTATTAATCCTTCTTGAAAGTTCTGGTGGAATTCTGCACTAAAACCATCCGGCCCTGGGCTTTTTTTGGTTGGGAGATTTTTGATGACTGCTTCTATTCCTTGTGGTTTATAGGTCTATTTAATTTGCTCACCTGGTCTTGATTTAATTTTGGTATATGGTATCTATATGTCTTCTACTCCTCATGAGTGAGTCTGCTTCTTTTTTTCTAGAGCTTTCAGGTGTTCTGTTAAGTCATTAATGTGAGATTTCTTTGCTTTCTCTATGTGAGCACTTAATGCTATGAACTTTCCTCTGTGTCTGTGTTATTGTGGGTGTAGTTAGCTTTCTTGGATTGAGGTTTCCCTTCTAGTACTTTCTGTAAGGCTGGGTTTGTGGATACTTACTGTTTAAATCTCTTTCTGTCATGAAATAATCATTATTTCTCCATCAATGGTGAATGAAAGCATTTCTGGGTTTAGTAGTCTGGGCTTGCACCCATTGTCTTTTAGTGTCTGCAGCACATCTGTGCAGGATGTTCTAACTTTCATGGTTTCCATTGAGAAGTTGGGTGTAATTCTGATAAGTTTACCTTTATATGTTACTTGAACTTTTTCCTTTGCAGCTCTTAATGTTCTTTCTTTATTCTATATGTTTTGTGTTTTGATTATTATATGGTGAAGGGATTTTTTTGATCCAGTCTGTTTGGTGTTCTATAAGCCTCTTTTACCTTCATAGGTATATTCTTCTTTAAGTTGGGAAAGTTTCCTTCTATAATTTTGTTGAATATATTTTCTGCATCATTGAGCTGGAGTTCTTCTCATTCTTCTACCTCTATTATTCCTAGGTGGTTTCTTCATGGTGTCCCAGATTTCCTGAATGTTTTGTGTTAAGAACTTTTTGGATTTAATGTTTTCTTTGACCAATGAGTCTATTTTCTCTATAGTGTCTTCAGCACCTGAGATTCTTTCTTCTATCTCTGGTATTCTGTTGGTTATACTTGCCTCTGTAGATTTTGTTCACTTACCCAGATTTTCTACATCCAGAATTCCCTCAGTTCATGGTTACTTTATTACCTTTATTTCTGTCTTCAAGTCTTGAACTGTTTCCTTCACCTGTTTGATTGTTTTTTTCTTGAATTTATTGGGTTACTTTGAGAGATTTATTAATTTCTTCCAACTTTTTGTTTATCTTCTCTTCCATTTCTTGAAGGGAGTTTTCACTTCCTCTTTAAAGGTCTCCATCATTTTCTTAAACTTACATTTAAAGTCATTTTCTTCTACTTCTTCTGGGTTAGGTTGATCAATTCTTCCTTTTGTGTGTCCACTGGGTTCTGGTGTTACCATGTTGCTTTTTAGGATGTTGAGGGAATTCTTGCATTGGAACATACCCATCTCTTCTTTCAAATGAAGCTGGCAGTGTCTTAGTGTCTTGATCCAATCCTTGATGTGGCTGTATCTTAGGTCTCCTCAGTATTTGAGCAAGCTGTGTTTCAGGGTTACATGGAGCTTTCAGGGATGGTTGGAGGATAGTCTAGGTGCAGGAAAACTCCCTGCTGGGTTCCCAAATTCTATATTTTTGTGTGTCTGCTGAGCTTTGCTTTGTTGCTGAGTATGTGGTCAATTTTAGAGAAGGTTGTATTAGGTGCTGAGAAGAATATATATTCTTTTGTGTTTGGATGGAATGTTCTGTAGATGTCTGTTAAGTCCATTTCATTCAAGACATCTGTTAGTCCTCTTATTTCTCTGTTAAGTTTCTGTCTGCTTGACCTGTCCATTGGCAAGAATGGGGTGTTGAAGTCTCCTACTATTTGTATGTGGGGATTGATATGTGATCTATGCTTTAGTAATGTTTCTTGTATTTGTGGCATTGAAATTCAGGATTGAGCCTTTCTTGATGGATTGTTCTTATTATGAGTATAAAGTGTCCTTCCCCATATATTCTGATTGATTTTAGTTTGAATTCTATTTTGGGAAATATTAAGATAGTACATCCCACTTGTTTCTTAGGTACATTTGATTTTGATTGGAAATCTTTTCCCAACCCTCTACTCTGTCTGTAAAAGTACTGTCTGTATTTGTGGTTGATGTGTGTTTCTTTTATACAGCAGAAGGCTGGATCCTGCTTTTACATTCATTCTCTTAGTCTGTGTCTTTTTATAGGTGAATTTAGTCCACTGATATTAAGACATATTAATTGTCAGACATTCTTAATTCCTGTTATTTTTCAGAGGGAGTGATTGTGTGATTCCCTTCTTTTGGGTTTGCGAGTGTGAAGTTATCTGTTGTCTGTCTTTTTGTGGATGCAGTTAGCTTCCCTGGGTTGGAGTTTTCCTTCTATTACTATCTATAGGGCTGGATTTGTGGATAGGTATTGTTTAAATTTGGTTTTGTCATGGAATATTAGTTTTCTCCATTTATGGTGATTGAAAGGTTTCCTGGATATATTAGTCTGGGCTTGCATTCCTGGTCTCTTAGTATCGGCAGCACATCTTCCTAGGACCTTCTGTCTTTCATGGTTTCCATTGAGAAGTTGGTGTAATTCTGATCGGTCTTCCTACATATCTTACTTGACCTTTTCCTTTGCAACTCTTAATATTCCTTCTTTATTCTGTATGCTTTTCATTTTGATTGTTATATATCAAGAGCCCTTCTTTTGGTTCAGTCTGTTTGGACCTCTGTAAGCTTCTTGTACCTTTAGAGGGATATCTTTCTTTCAGTTAGGTAAGTTTTCTTTTATGATTTTGTTGAATATATTTTCTGTGCCTTTGAGCTGGAGCTCTTCTCCTTCTATCCCTATTATTCTTAGGTTTGATCTTTTCATGGTGTCCCAGATATCCCAGATGTTTGTGCTAAAAATTTTTTGGATTTAATGTTTTCTTTAATTGTAGAATCTGTTTCCTCTATAGCATCTTCAACACCTGAGATTCTTTCTTTGATCTCTTGTCTTCTGTTGGTTATGCTTGCCTCTGTAGTTCCCGTTTGTTTACCCAGATATTCCATATCCAGAATTTTCTCAATTCGTGTTTTCTTTATTGCCTCTATTTTAGGCTTCTATTCTTGAACTGTTTGAACTGTTTGCTTCACCTGTTTGATAATTTTTTCTAGGAGTTCTTTGAGAGATTTATTGATATTTTCTGTTTTTTGTTTGTCTTTTCCTCCAATTCTTTAAGGGAATGTTTCATTTCATCTTTAAAGGTCTTCATCATCCTTGTAAAGTTCCATTTAAAACTGTTTCCTTGTGTTTCTTCTGAGTTAGGATGATCAAGTCTTCCTGATGTATGACCACTAGGTTCTGGTGTTACTTGCTCTGTTTTAGAATTTTGAATGAATTCTTGCATTGGGGCCTACCCATCTCTTCCTCCAGTAGGTGCCAACAATGTCTTTGCCTCTTGGACCAATCATTGCAGTGGCTGTTTGTGTCCTTAGGAACTGTTCTTGTTCTGCTCTGTAATGTCACTGTCTGTGTCTCAGGGAGATATTGAGGTTTATTTCAGCTTGCTCTCTTGGTCCACTCTCTTGGTTTACTCTTTTGGTCCTCTGTGTGCTGTCACAGCCTGGTCTTCATTGTACAGTTGCAGCTCTTAGTCCTCCCACTTCGTCTTCTCTGTATAATTGCAGTTTGTGATTCAAAGTTCCTATGAGTTTGTGGAAGGGTAGGAAGGTTTGGGTGCCTATTAAGACTTGCAGATTGCCAGACCCAAATTGTTGGGGTAAGAGTATTGGAGCAGCCTACCTGCAGGAAGCATACCTGCTGGCTGGCTAGAGAAGCTTAAGCAGGTGTGGGACATGCCTGGGGTTTATTTATTTTATAAACATTATTTCTCTTACCTTTTATACTGACCAATTTGACTTACTCTTCTCCTTCCATACCCTCCCCAGTGTCCCATCTAACCCTTCCCCATCTACCTCAGTCTCCATTCAGAAAGGGACAGGCAGCTGTGTTCCCTCTTGAGGGCTCCAGTTTCCTCTGCCTGAGATGCAAGTCTTATAGTTTATTGGGTCCCACGTACCCATGGGAGAGAAGAGACACAAGAAACCTTGGACTTTGTGCCCAAGATACCTGCCATACGGCTTCAGGTGGAGGATACCACACATCATCCCCAGCAGGGGCCACTGAGGGGCAAGGGACATCCATGACCTTGCCCTAAGAAGCAGGCCTCCAAGGACACTGTTGTGGGGACAAAGACACATCAAAAGAAGAAACATTCCATCCCACCAGGCCCCTTGCCATCAGGCCCCTGGCAGGTTTCCAAGCCTAACCATCTCCTAGGCATCGCCAGGCAAGCATTGTGAACTGCCTCCAGCTCTGTCACAATCTGTCCTCTCCCCCACAGACCTCCATCCCCCACACCACCACCCCCAACCTACAGTAACCACTTTGGTACCCCTCAGGAGACTTTTCTCTCCTGTCTCCAAAGTTGTCAGGACCCACTCAGACATAGAACTTTCTGTATCTACTATAGAAAACCCCTTACCTGAGGCCTGGCTAGGCAGGAAAGGATTAATAGCTCTTTCAAGAGATTCTAGTGGACAAAGGACAGGCAACCTAGAAAGCAACCAAGACACGAAAGGAGAATAAGCAATTTTCACTTGTTACATTTGTATGGCTGCAGCACAAACCTGAGTGTGTCCTCCTCAGTGACATCCCAACAACTTTCAGGTGTCCTCACAAGAAACCCTACTGGTGCTTTCATATTTCTCTCCAGACGCCCAGATCCATGGAACAGAAACATGTGCCCATGGACAGAATGGGTCTGCCCACCAACCTGCATAGCAAAACACCAACAAACATAAAAAACCCAACACCCCCACTCACATACTCTGTCTCCTTCTGTCTATGTATCTGCCAATTCACCTCTACCTCTGCCTCCACCTCTGTTGGGGGAAGGGGCCACTTGTTCACCCCACCAACTAGCTAGCTTAGGCCCAAAACAATCACCCAGAAACTGTATTATTTAAGTCACTGATTGGTCCATTCATTTGCTCTAGTTTCTTCCTGGCTAACTCTTTCATCTTAATTTGAACCATTTCTATTAATCTGTATATTGCCACATGATAGGGCCTTTACCGGGTAATGTTCCCAGTGTCTATCTCAGGCAGAGGATGATGGCTTCTCTCTCTCTGCCTTCCTTCTCCCAGTATTCAGTCCCATTTTCCCTGCCTACATAATTCTGCCCTATCAAAAGGCCAAGGAAGTTTCTTTATTCATTAAATAAAAGAAACACATAGAAGGACCTACCACACCACACTCCTCCTTTATCTCTGACTGTCTCCATCCCTGCCACCTAGACACAGTCCCATTCATGGTATCCACAGCAGCTAGGCCTGTCCGGGTATCAGATGATATGCCATGTTCATTTGGGAAATGCTTTTCACTGCCCAACAGGAATCCTAACCTTGTGGGAACTCCACACTTGCACACTGCTGAGAATGTCAGTGATGTCCCATAAAAGAAGGCCACTCTCTGTGTATCCTGTAGACAACCCTGTCTATGCTCTTCCAACTCTCCCTCTCTACCAAGACTTCTGGAGGCATCTGCTCTGAGGCTAGAAATGCAGCTCCCATGGAGTGGGGTGTGGGGGGCATATGTCTGTGTTGGGTGGTGGGCACTGAGTTCCTAGAAATGCCAGGTGGGCCACTCTTAATGAGGGTACTGCCACTTCTGTATGGTTCCCACAAAATGCTCTCATATATCAAAGAACACATTCAGACACCGCCCACTCCACAAACGCATGCTATTAACTGAATCACACCATACTTATACCCACATGAGGCTGAACTGAAGGACGGAGCCTGAAAAGCCTTCAGCTACATGCCAACCTACCCTACCACTTTAACGCTGAGCTGACCACCATAACTGTTACACACTGTGACCTCTCTGGCACTTCTTATGGCCTCTCCCAGGACTAGTCTCCCGTCTACAAAGTACAAACCAAACACACACACATACACACACAAACAGACACACACTTACATATACCCACACACTAACATAGTAGTTCATGGTGGCCAGATATCACCATCTGTTAATTGCAAAGCCTTCTCTGAGTATTCTTGTAGCTGAGATGATGCCTGGACAGCACAGAGAAGGAGAAGAGCCTCTTCAACCCTTGACCCTATGACTTCCCCCTGTGTGTTGTAAGAGGTGAGCAGGCCGCATCCCACTGCCCGGCTAGCTTAACTCCCAAAATAACCACATAAAAACTGCATTTAACTAAATTACTGCCTGGCCCATTAGCTCTAATTTTTTATTGGCTAATTTTTACATCTTAATTCAACCCATTTCTACCAATCTGTGTAACACCACGAGGTCATGGCTTACCAGGAAAGATTCTAATCAGTGTCAGTCTTAGGCAGGAGGTTCATGGCATCTCTCTGTCTCTGCCTTCTTCCTCCCAGAATTCAGTTCTGTCCTCCCCACCTATCTAAGTTCTGCCAGATCAAAAGGCCAGGGCAGTTTCTTTATTCAACCAATGAAAGCAACACATAGAAAAAAGGACCTCCTACACCATCTGTGTTTTGGGCAGTGTGAGCTAGGCAGGAGAAGTCAGGTGTAGGCAGCCTGCATGGATGCCCTTATTACAGAGGGGGTTTGTCAGGGAGGGCAAGGCCAGTGAAACCTGGTCTGTATGGTATCCACAGGCCTCCCTGGCCACTTTTGGTCACCCTACATTCCACACCCTACTCTGCCTGCTTCTACTTGGATTCACCCTGAGCCACCACACGGAATTGAGCTCAGTGCCCACTAGGTACACACCAGCAGGTGGTACATGATGATGTTGGTGGCGGGTGCCTCCCAGACCCCTTGACGGTTCTGGGGATGTAGCTGTGGATCAGAAACCTCTTCTGGCAGGTACCAGTCCCTGAATTGGGAGCCCAGCGCAGGTCAGGAAGAAAGCCATTTCTCAGAGAAAACAAAGGAAAGCAAGGAGGGCCCTGTAGACAGAGAGGAGAGAGGATGGCAGGGAGGGAGATATGTGAATGACAGACAAACTGTGCCCTTTCTGGCACTGCTGATGGACTCTCCCAGGACTAGATTTCAGAAATAAATAGGTAAAGACAGTAGTGCCCATTTGTCATTCTTGCATTTTTTTATGTAATAGGAATCCAGGAATGGATTAGAATTATGTAAGAAAACAATTAGATTGACTAGTTTGGTGTGTGCAATGCAAACACAGACATAAGAGAAACCCTGTCTCAGAAAAGGATAAAAATTAAAACCAACTCCCAAATGTTGTCCTCTCTACTCTGTGTATACTGTGACTTAGGCACTCCATTTACATAGACTTTGTGAACACACACACTTTATACACATATACACAAATTTTAATAATAAAATAACCTACAAAAAGAATTTTACAGTTCTCTATGTATTAGAAGATTCCTGTTATCTCAGCATTCCTGCGATTAAAGCTGGGGATAAGATACTTAGTGTGAGAAAGAAAAAATATTGGATGAAGAGAACGTAAAGCTACCCAGGCATCACATTTTCTTGTAATATACATCAACGTAAAAGACATAGTTGTATGTTGAAGCTCTCTAGTTCCATGTGTGGTTCAAAGACTAAACCAGAATAAATTTTGTAGGGCTGCAAAAACTGACAGGAAAACTATTTTTTCTCTATTTTTTATATTAGTACTTTCCTTTATCAATCTAGACTATAGACGAAGCTTAATATGAGTTGAGTGAAAACAAAGTGCAAAAAAACAAAAGTCATGGCAATATGTGAACATATTATTCATCATAATTGTAAATAAAGTGGTAACTATATGATATTTATCTGTTCAGAAATTATAAATTTTCAATAATTTTGCTTTAGTGAGTACTACTTCAGGATGATTAACAAGAAATGCAAGGATATACAGGAATACATACGAATACAGACAAAACTGTCATTTGCAAATAATTAGCATTTTGGCCTATTTTTTCAATAGGACTTGTACATCCTAGCCATGTTATGTATTCTTATAGAGTTTGGTATCTGAAATTATTTCTTCCATAAAAATTTAAAATTTAAGCTTCATTATCTTTTTAAGATCCCTGGCACACGTAACTCTATGACAGGATAGTTTTATTTGTACAAGCAAGGTGCTGGTATTCACAATGAGTGCTATAAAATATTCATGAACATAATTTCATTTCTTCTCTAGTTCATAAAACTCCAGTGTCTAGAGTCTGGATCAGTGAAAGACTGAATGACCTTTTGTGTGTGGCTTTCATCCCAGCAGTTGAGAGACTTGGGAAGAAGGATCTCTGAGTTGGAGGACAGCCTGGTCTACAGAATGAGTGAGTTCCAGTACAGCCAGGGCTACACAAAAGCAACCATGTCTTGGAAAACTACAAAAAAGTGAATGGCCCTGAAATTTCGTGAGAATGTGCCAATGCACTTGCAGAAATGCAGCTTTTTTTTACTACCTTCACTGTCTCCCCCAAAGATCCACCAAATTAAAAGTCCTTACCAGTAATTTTTGGGAACAAAGCTATTACTCTTCTGCCTGTATGTCTGCTTGCAGACCAGAAAAGGGCACCAGATCTTACTACTGATCTTTCTGAGCCATGATACGGTTCTTAACAATATAATAGATAAAATAACATATATGTGAATTCAAAAAATTAATAACATACCTGAAAAGTAGATTTTACTGATATCTTCTTGACATTGGCAATCTTTTATCATATAAATGTAATCATAGAAACTTTAGTTTTGTTGGTGCATTTTCATATTTTATGTCTCAAAAATAATGTGAAATATCATCATAATATGTGAGAACTATGAACAAAATTCTGCAACTTTTAACTATATTTTTGGTTGGTGATCTGAAATCCTTTATATTATCATTTAAAGTTTGAAGTAATATAGAAACAAAATCATTTTTGTTTTTTCTTAGCTAGATCTCTAAACTACTGTTAAGTTTATTTCAAAACCTGCATAAATGGTTATTTTTCTTACTTTTCCTTGGTAAGTAATGAAAATGCAGTGGTGTTGACATTTCAGCATGTGACAGGAACAAACTAAATTATATAAACATTTGCTATGTCATTGCAATGCAGTGTTTTTCCACTTCAACACATTAAGAACATAAATATATTTCTAATTAGATGGTTTTATATGCTTCTTTGTTAAATATCTTGAAGAAACATGCCTTTCTCTGTTTGGTAATCACATCTAAGTATCAAATATGAAAGACTCCATGTACATATTTGCTATACAATATTATAGCAATTATGGCAAATTTAATACAAAAGAAGTATACAAAAGATTCATTTCAAATCATGTATATAATGAATACAACCTAAATATCTTTCTAAGCTAATACAATAAAAGGTAGATGCAAGCTGATGGCTTATGGCAGGTGGTTGAAAATTTGAATAGGCTAGCTAGTACAAAAATGGCTTCAGGTCAGTTGGCAGAAAATTTAGAGCAGTCAAATTCAAAGATGCAGGTCAGTATAGTCCCACTCCTGACAGTTGTATAGGGACTCAGGCTCCTGCTCTCTCTGGTTCCATGCTTCATGAATTGAAAGGGTCCCTCCTGCCACAAGCTCTTTCCCATGTTGTGCCTTGCTGAAGTTCCAAAGCAGGGCAATTAAACAAGCATGGTAAAACATCTAATGCATGGAAACAAAGTTCACTTCCTTACTTTAGTCTATTACGTCAGGCATTTTGCACAACGACAGAAGGCAAACATCAAACAGATGTGAGAGAAAGGCTCTAAGATGGTAAAATGGAAACATTGAATTCTGCTGAGAAGAGACTGAACATCATAAAGTCCACTTTGCCAAGCAAAACTGTATTGGATCACAAATTCATCCAGGGTAAGTAATCATGCCATTCCTTGTTGCATCTCGTAGTATTCATTTAAATCATGCCTGCACATCAGCCAGTTTCTACCTATGTAAACTGCCTTTCAAGTTCCATCTCCCATAGCAATGCACAGAGACAATCATGAATTTCAGCCCATCAAGCGTGTTAAATGCTCAAGGAGCCTCATGATCATGGACACAATAACTGGATTTAAAGAAAAACAGAACATTCAGAGTTGGGAACAGTGACTTAGTACTCAGATGAGACCAGAAACTATAGATGGTGTTAAAAGGCTGTGATTAACTGACAGATGTTGCAAGGTGCCAGAGATACTATGCAAGACCTTATAAATGGGTTCACACTTTTCCTAGTACAAGGAATTGTTGCTGATATTCAGCAGCTTTAAATGGTTGGCAAGGGGGCACTCATTTAAAAACTTAAAATCATTGTAAGAAAGTTCACAGAATGTAATATTAAGAAATCCAAACTGGTTGGTAGGACTCTTCAGAGAGAAAACAGAAAAGGATTTCTGAAAAATGAGGACTAGAAGAGGGGAACTATATCTGTGAATCTAGAACAAACTGTTTTGCACATCAGCAGCAAATGATGTGAGCTTTCACACACTTAATAGTCTTGTGGGCCTGTGAGAGATACTTTACCACCATGAAAAATAATATTTTAACCTTGACAATATGTACAACATATTATTATAAAGTTGTGTGAAAACACTATCAAATTAAGAAATACAGCATAACCAAGAGGAAGCTAGTTCACTTTTTCTGAAGAGAGGGGAAAGAAGGAGCAACCAACTGGAAGCCCCTTTTAGCCTGTCCATAAATGACAGCCTCTCCAAACATGGCCTGAACCTTGGAGATTTTCCTCATGATGTGACATTACTGTCTATGGGTATAAGAACATGTGCACCTGGGCCAGAACATAAAGTTTTTCAATTCCCCCTCTTTACATCTCGATGGCCAGTGGAGGGCTGGATTTTTCTTTTGATCTTCATGTTTCTGGAATGAGCACAGTGCCTATGCATGATCACCTGATTACACTTTTTGCAAGCCCATTTTTCTATTCAATTACAGAAAGATACCATTCCATGTCTGTTTTTAAATGCCCAGAATTGCCCATGCTGAGGAAGAAGGATAAAGGCTTACAGGTAGGTAAAGACTAACTAAGAATTATTTCTCTCATCTTAAAACAGGCTACTATTGGAAATATAGTATCTACCCCATGCCCTTATCTCAGGACGGTTTTGCTTTAAGTTGTCTTACAGCCAGTGATTACCCCTAAAAAATAATGTCTATTTCTCAATTCTGAGCTAGTGTGGAATTTCTTTTAAGCATCCTTCCACATCTGGTGTCCACGTGGATTCAGACCCCATGCCTACCATGTGGATGGCCTAATGGCCTAGCCAGTCCACGGCACAGACAGTCTCTCAAGCCTGCCCACTTGGCTTGCTTTTACCTAAGCATTTTTTTTGTAGAATCCCCACCACAGCAGAGCTTACTGCATGTGGCAACTTGGAAATTTCCCAAACACAGGCACAACTGCTGGATTCCCTGGAGCAGTTCCCTGGCTTGGTCCCTTGCCGTGTAGCAACTTGTTTGGCTTCCGGTTTCTGCTCCCTGCCTGTGAGTTCTGGGTTTCTTGCTCTGTGTATGGAATTTATTTAATTGCTTTCAGTTTGTCAAGCAAAGCATATTTCTCAGTATTTAACCAGTACCAAAGCAGGAAACTAAAATGGCTCGGAAACTAAAGGGGTTCAAGACGGTTCCTATCATCACAGCAACTCTTCCACCATGACATATGCTGAAAAATAAAGATTATTACACCTAAAACAATTTACCAGATCTCCCAACAGATAATTAAGAAATCAATATGGCAGATTACATTAATATTGAAACTTTTAGTAACCTTTTGCTAATTCTATGGATTTTATTATGTGAGACTTACATAGTTATGGTGATATTTCAATTTATTGGGTATTGGGACTCAATTTTTTCCTTCCTATTATATCATTAAGGAAGAATATGGTACTTTTAGGAATTAAAGAGTCTTTACAGATTAATAATGAAGAGCTGGTTGACAAGATTAATACCATCAAAAATAAAAGGTTACCTGAAAAAATTAATACTACTAAAAAGGATAACATTAATTTGACAGACAAAATTGAATCCATATCTAAGGGTACTAAAAAGATATCAGAAAGAATTCATACTGTTGAATTTGACAATCAAAATTTGTTAAAAGTTTATGATAAGTTAGCAGATAGAGTATATCTCCAGGATGGCAATCTGCACACTATTCAATTAATGTTCAAGGATGAAACATTATCTTTAAAGGAGAAACTTCAGACTTTGGAATCACATGTGCCAAATGAGGACCAGAGGCTAGGTGCCTCAATGAAGTCACTAGAAATATAGACAGGCCAGGAGATTCAGGATTTATACAAAAGATAATAGTAAAGATTTGAAATAATTGAGGAAATTATTGGAGCTGATGAACAGGGAAAGAAGGCACAAGGAAAGGATTCAACATCATCAGTAGCTGTCAGAGATGACTTACCCAGGGTTTTAACTTCCTACCCTGTAATCTACTCTGACAAAGCATGAAGTTCTAAAGGCCCAAAAGGATCCAAAGAAGGTAGATGATACCTATAGGAATGAACGATCTAAAAGAAATTAAGCAAGCTGTTCTACCTTATGATTTGCATTCCGCATTTGTTAGAGAGATGATAAAGACATGGTCTTCTAGCATCAAAGTAGTGCCACATGATTGGATTTGGTTACTTTGAACAGTCCTGGATGATGGGCCTCAATAAATGTTTAGGATTTATTTCAGAGAAGATGCAAATATTTTGGAACAACAAGGAAAAGCAAAAGGACTTGAGATTTTCCAAGATCAAATTCTTGGGGAAGGCAATTATGCTGACCCATAGGCTCAAGCACTTTACAACGAAAAAATCTTTTCCTTATGCCACAAAGCAGCCTTAGATGCTTAGGACAGGATCCAAGAACTAGGAAAAATAATTGAATCATATACCAGGGTAAAAGGGGGCCAGAGAGAACCCTTTACTGACTTTTTACAAAGGTTAACTAAGGCTGTACAAATAGAAGTAACAGACCCAGATGCTGGATGAGTACTTACTGAGTCTCTGGCTTTTGAATATGCCAACTTAGAATGCAAAAAGATTCTTGAGCCTTTAAAGTTTAGATTAGCACCTATGGATAAATGGATCCTGCATACAATGAGCACTGAGATATTTGACTACAATACTGAATCTTTGGTAAGGGAAGCATTTTCCAAAGGAATGAAGAGACATCAAAATTCCAAATGTTTTAATGATGGGGAAACTCTATCAACCAATCACATCTAATTAAGGTGTGGCTACCTGCAGCAGAGGAGGAAAAACTGGGAGAATTAAGGTGCATACCCTCTATGAGCAGTGCCTGCCGGACATATAGGAAGTCAGAACTCCCACTCTTGTAGCGTGAGTTTTCCTCTTATAACCATTAAAGTATAGTTGTTATTTTTGAGCTGGCTTAGTGATTCATCGTACTGACCAAATTTGCTATACTTGGCGCCCAGTTAATGGGACTTTTAGAGTATCTTGCGGCTGCACAGAGGGGCCACTAGGATCTCTGGCCAGCCGCCGCCACGCTGCATTCATTTTGGCATAGACTGTCCCAGCTCCCCCCAGCTGCCACTCGAGCCGCCAATCGCCCCGCCCACCCTCCGTGGCATCCAGCCAAGCTCTGCCACTGCTGCCACTGCCACCGCAGGCAAAGGCCATTCCCGTGCACTTTCCCAGCACACTTCTGTGGCCACAAACCCTGCTGCACCCAGTGCGCCATCGGAACGGGAGACTATTGAACGGCCACAGACCTTCACAGAGCACACAGTCTGATTTATACTAAAATACTTCTTGATTTGTGTATATTTTTCAGCCTATTCCACCTAAATTCAGATCTAAACCGAGCACATGAATTCAAGCACACTGCGACACCTACTGGCAAGCAACAGTTATTGCACCTACTCCAATTGATTATGCCACAGGTGAGATTTGATTTAAAAAAGGGGGGCAATATGTCAGATAATCTAACCACCCAAGGTTTCAATACCCTTTTCACTTACACCATGGCTGAGGTCTTACAATATGCATATGATGTACCTCCTACACTGCTATTCCTAAGGCTTGGTTTTGTCCTATATATTTTTTTCTTAAAAATATGGTTTGACAATAGGAAAATGATGCAGAATTTACAGACTGAATCCAGGCTTCTTAGAAAAGAAATTGGAGATCTAAAGAAGGATACAACCAGCTTAACTAACAATTTTCAGTCAGCTGAGGTACTTTTACACGCAATACAGACTGGTACCAAGCTCCTTAAAGAGGAGGTCATACATCTACAGGACAATACAAACACTTTAAATACCAAAACTCAGTCAAATGAGCTGCTTTTAGAAATGGGACAGACTGATAACAACTTTTCAAAAAAGAGATTTCACATCTGAAGGAGGATGCTAGGACTTTGGTTAACAGGACTCAGTCAACCGAGATATATTTGGAAAAGGTACAGTCTGATAGTAAATCATTTAAAGAGAGATTTAGCACTCTGGAGAAGGAAACACTGATTTGACACATAGTAGTAATTCATTTAAAGAGAGATTTAGCACTCTGGAGAAGGAAACAGCTGATTTGGCACATACAACTCAGTCCATGTCAATGGGTGCTCAAACATTATTTGAGAGAATTTGCACTGTTGAAAGTATTAATCAGACTCTATTGAAGGGGTATGACAGATTGACTGATAGAATGTCTCAGCAAGAAGGTAATATGCATGCAATGAAGATTATGTCCAAGGATGAGATATTATCTCTAATGGACAGACTTCATGCCTTAGAATCCTCAATGAGGGCATTAGAGCAGAATACTGGACAGGAGAGCCAGACTTTGCAAAAGGCAGTGATAAACAGATTTGAAAGGATTGAGGAAATTATTGACTTTGGTGACCAGGAACAAAAGGTAAAAAGGCAAAATTTAACTTCGTCAGTACGTAAAACTCCTCAGGATAGTTTCCCCAGAGTTCTACCTGCCTTTCCAGTAATAACATCAGAAAAGGTGTCAGGCTCCAAATACCCTAAGGTTATCAAGGAATATACATGGGAGCCAGTATGTATGAGTGATTTAAAAGAAATTAAACAAGCAATTGTGACTTATGAACTACATTCATCTTTTGTTAGAGAGATGGTCAAAACCTGGGCTTTCAGTAACACCTCACGATTGGACTCTGTTAATCTCAGCTGTCCTAGAAAATGGACTGCAATTGCACTGAAGATGCTCTCTTAAAAAGGAAGTGAGGATTTTAGAGCAACAGGAAAGAGTGAAAGGAACTGAGATTTCCCTAGATCAAATTCTAGGTGACGGACTCTACTCTGATCCTCAGGACCAAGCTCTTTATGATGAACACACCCTGTCCGTATGTACCACAGCAGCTTTAAAGGTTTGGGACAGAGTCCAGGAACCAGGACAGAGAGTAGAATCATATCTTAGGGTTAAACAGGGTCAGAAAGAACCCTTTAGTGACTTTTTGCAAAGACTAACCAGGGCTGTAAAAATAGGGATAACTGACCTAGAAGCTAGATGTATAATAATTGAATCTTTGGCTTATGAGAATGCCAACATAGAGTGCAAAAGGATCCTGGGGCCTTTAAAGATCAGATCAGCACCCATGGATGAATGGGTCTTGCATACAATGAATGTTGAGACACTTGACTATGGTACTGAAGCGTGGGTAGGAGAAGCAATCTCCAATGGCAAGAGAAGACATCAAAATACCAAGTGTTTTAATTGTGGTAGAATGGGACATATGAGAAGGGGTTGTATACAATGGATTTCCAGGAATAATGCCTCTTCTGGGAATGACAGGAATAGGAGGACTCAGCCTTTAAGTTTATGTAGGAGGTGTGGCAAAGGCCAACACTGGACTAATGAATGAAGGTTAACAAGAGATAGACAAGGCAACCCGATACCATTGGGAAATGGCACGGGGGGCCTCTCGCAGGCCCCCATGATGAATGTGGTCCAGTCATTTCCAGTTACTGTGGAGAACATGTTTCGTCAGAAAAATTAGAAGATCCCATGCCTGCTGTCGAAAGAATAATGGTATGCATGATGAGATAAATGTGGAGAATGAGTCAGGCACTCTGGTGGGACAGAGGAAATGTATATTCTGGTAGACCTCCATAAATGAACAAACACCAAAGCTAAAAGAGTGTATAAATGGCATTTTTATTGAAGGCTTATTAGACACGGGTGCAGATATAAGTATCATTACTCCAGAATCTTGGCATCTGAATTGGCCTCTTCAGGAAGTAGATGTTCAGTTCATGGGAATGGAACCCTATCTAGGGTAAGACAAAGCATGAGATGGGTTGAATGCATAGGGCCAGAAGGGCAAATAGGAAAACTAAGGCCATATATACCCAATATTGTAGTGAATTTGTGGGGTCATGACCTATTGCAGCAATGGAATACCGAGGATTAACATTCCTGCAGCCCCTAAAGCTTATGTTTCTGAGTAAAATATTACAAGATATTACAGACGACGAACACCAGCCATTTGGGCTGTACAAGAACACAAAGCAATTGATAACCCTTCAGATGTTTGAAAAAGAGAAATGACAGCTCATCCTCAATGGTGACAACCGAACAGATGGTAAGGAAACCTTGTAAGGGTTGGGGCAGGGTTCTGTTCTTGTCTTTGCAGGAAAATACTCATCTTCAAAAATTCAAGAAACCCTGGATGTTTGAATGCTGACAGATGGAAAAATGACTATCTATTAAGGATCATCGAGAAAAGGGATCATGATTTTTTCCATTAGGTAATTAATATATATACATTTAATTATATATATGTATATATACATTTAATTATATATGTATATATATTATATAGAGAGAGCTGGGTTTAGAGTTGGACACTGGCTCTGTCCCTCTCTAAATCCAAGCATGTTGTTAAAATAAAAATTCAGAGTTTCTGTCTCATGTCAGGAGCCATTATATGGGACAGAAAGAAAAAAGAATTTAGAAAAAAATTGCTTTTCTTCATATCTTTTTTGTCTCTATTGTACCTTTCATTGAATGTATATGTCTATATAAATAATGTTTAAGTTTTCCACAATGAACAATGAATTTTCCTGCAGTAAGCTTTGAAGTTTCCAGTGTAGGAGGAGACCTGCTTGTTCATCCCAACCACCAGAACTGAAATAATCACACAGAAACTATATTAATTAAAACACTACTTGGCCCATTAGCTCTAACTTCTTATTGGCTAGCGCTTATATTAATCTTACCCATTTCTATTAATCTGGATATCACCACATGGCAGTGGCTTACCAGCAAAGATTCAGCATTTCTGACTCTGGCAGCTCTCTGACTCCGCCTTCCTCCTCCCAACATTCCTTTTAGTTTTCTCTGCCTACCTAAGCTCTGCCTTATCAACAAGCCAAGGCAGTTTCTTTATTCATTAATGGGAATCACAGCAAAAAGAGGGGACTCCAATATCATTCCAGGAAGAAGATGGTCCCCCACAACAACTCCACCTGGGTGATATGACATCATGATGCTGATAGCTCTACTATAAGACTTGTTTTGGGAACTAGCTACTCAAGATGGTTCCAAATTGGTTAGCTGAAATGGTGCACTTTTTTACAACATTCTGGCCAGACCTCCAAATAGGAACCTCAGAAGAACCCTACCAAATACTCAGAGACTATTTACAGAAATCTTGGAACTTAACCATCATTTTACTTTCAAAGGATCCCATAGAAAGAACATCATCCCCAAGACAGCTGGAAGTAATTCTAGAAGACGACATCCCCTCTCACAACAAAGTTTGTTCTGAGGGTTAGGATCATTATTTAGGGTTTGACTATAATCAGTATAGGGTTGGAGGTTGGGGGGAATTTTATAGACTAAGGTGTTGTCTGAGTTTTTCTGTCCTACCTGGCTCCCACAGTCATTAAGTCCCAAAGAAATCACACAGAGGCCTACATTAACTATAAACTGATTGGCCCATTAGCTCAGGCTTCTTCTTAACTCTTATAACTTATAACAGCCTATTATTCTTATCTATGTTAGCCACATGGCTCGGTACCTTTTACAGCGAGGCACTCACATCTTGCTTCTTCTGTGGCAGGCTCACAACTGCAGAGGATGGACTTCCTTCTTACCAGAATTCTCCTGTCCTCCTTGAACCACCTCTACTTCCTGTCTGGCTATCCCACCTATACTTCCTGCCTGGCCACTGGACAATCAACGTTTATTTCAAATATAATTGACAGAATATAGACCATGGTCCCACACCACTCAGGGATCTCTTTTAAAAAAGGGGAAAATTGAATTGGATAATAGATTAGTGTAAGCTTACTCACAACAATAATAATAGTGAATAATAGAGAGAAGTCATATGAGTTATTATTTATAGGCAATTACATTGGTATAGATTCTTGTATATTGATACAAAGTTAAAGTACATTTACTATTGTATGCATACATGCTTCTACCTCTGCTTAAAACATTTTCTATATATTAATATATATTTATCATACTGAAATGTACATTTCTACTTCTGATCAAGATATTTATACATTGTTTACATTTCAAGGTCATTGTCCTCACTTGTTTCATAGTTGTTTATTGTACAATATTCTAATATGAAGTCTTAGCCTTTAAGTTATATAGGTATTAAGAATTATAGATCAATAGCCATCTATGTTTGTCACACTTATAGTTAGACTAATCAAGTTTTTTAGATACATAGAGCTTATATTCTTCATAGATAGGTCATCTTCAACCACTTCAAAGAGCTATAGAATGTGGCATTTAAATAACTTAGGATTCTGTTGAAGTGAGACATGATTGATCCTGGCAGCACTGATCTAATCCTGAGAGGATGTTGAGCACTGAAGACACTCCACTTGGAGCTTGTTTTCTTCTTGGCAAAAATGGCCTTTGGGCAAAGAACTGCCCATGTCTCAAACACTGACAATGTACATGGTATCTGGAAATGAATAAGCAGGACTTTCAAATCTTGCCAAGACAGGGTAAGTTGGTTTTGAAAAATTTCCTGCCTCTGAAAATGGTCTGTCAGTTATTCTAGGCCTTAGCCAAAGTTGGTTCCTTCAATGTTGCAAATGAGACTTTGGGTGATTGCCCAGTTAGCTAGTTGCCTCTGTCATATGTTGCCCATTTTAGAAGTTGCTTGATTGCCCTTCTTGCTTACTCAAGTAATATTATTTCCCTTCTTGTACCTTTGATGGGGTTGAACACTAGATAGTTGTAGTTACTTTTCTCTCATGACTTGGCCAAGTTATTTATTATATGAGACTTAAACTAGTTAGGATAGGATAATTATTGAATATACTTGTTCTTATTGTATATAATTTTGTATTAGGCTCAGAACTCTCTTATTTAAACAAAATGGGGAGGTGCTGTAGGAAGCCTTACAACCAGTGGTTACCCACCCACTGGGGCATGACCTCTTATAATATTTATGCCGATGTAGAGCATGTGTCATGCCTCTTTTTCAGCTGCAGGATTCAGTTTCTGATCTCCTTTCCAGCAGAGGATTCTGACTGGTGAGTCTACCCCTAAATAAATAACCATTTATTTCTCAATTCTGAGCTAGTATGGGATTTCTTTTTAAGCATCCTTCCATACAGTTTCAATATGTTTTGTCAGGATGGAAGAATGCTAATTGAGATCGTTGAGATGGTCTATACACCTAAGGTGCGAGACAAAATTCCGGAAGATTTTCCCATTCAAATATCTATAAGTGATTTAGACAGACAAAATGTGATCAGGTATACCACCTGAGCCAGAAGGTTGGTGATTTCACTCAGAGAACCATGAAATATTGACAGGTGTCCAAGATATTTGCCATCTATACAATTCAGGATGTTTTTGCTATCACCCAATTTATTGATTTCCAAATCTCAGCAGCATAGGTGCAAAGAAGCTGAACTCTTTTCCACTTTATTAAGAAGCAGAACCAAATATTCATTTTCCCTTAAGGTGATACCACTAACAAGGGAAATATTCACTATTAATTTCATAGCCTGATTAGAGGGTTGAACCTCAGGTTCTGAGCTTGTAGTACTATGCTGGGCCTCTTTCTTCAAGATAGAGTGCTCCAAGTGAGCACAGGAGAACAAGCATACAGGTGACTTAGTACTGATCTCTGGGCATGCAGTCTCACAGCCAAAATCCTGACTTAAATCTTGGGTCCTCAGTTTAGGGCTCCTGTAGTGAAAAGAGAACATTGAACAATAAGAGCTAGAAATATTATAACCAAGCAGGATCAATGAAAACATGGAGTGCAAAATCATTCTTCTTTTTCTTTTTGTCATTCCATACAGCAACTACCAGCAGTACTTTGTTATGCAAGTACTATATCCTTTACTATTTTCTGTAATCAACTAATATTCATAATGTCTTGCTATTCCAGTCTTCATGAAACATTTCCATTATGTATATTTATTAACAGTATCTTCACTCACCTCTACTGTAAAATTAAAACCCTATATAAGAATCAGAGTTTTTAAGACAAGCTCAACTGAATTATACCCACCTCACATTGATTTTCAGCATTGACTATTAGATAACTGTGGGAGATTATCTGGTCCTCTTTTGCAACAGGTTCCAGGAGAATGTTTTACTGTCTTACCATTTACGTGTTACACACATTCTTATTGAAAAACTGAGTTCTTGGCAGTAACACCTGTAGACCATCAATCATGCCTTTCTGTACTAGGGAGGAGAGGGCTGCGTTCCCAGTGCCTGCTTAGCTTATACCTGAAATAATTACACAGAAACTGTATTCATTGAAACACTGCCTGGCCCATTAGCTCTAGCCTGTTATTGGCTAACTCTCACATATTTGTTTAACCCATTTCTAATAATCTGTGTGTCACCACGAGTCATGGCTTACCAGGAAAGATTCAGCATGTCTGACCTGGCAGGCTTCATGGTGGGCAACTCTCCCTGACTCTGCCTTCTCTATCCCAGAATTCCGTTCTGCCTACTCCCCCCATGTAAGGGCTGCCCTATCAAAAGGCCAAGGCAGTCTGTTTATTAACCAATGAAAGCAACCCAAATACAGAAGGACCTCCTACACCACCTTTCAGTTCTCGTACGCTTAGTTTTCTAATGTGGAGACAAAAAGGGGTCAAGTCCTTACCATTGCTGTCAGTGTCTTCTTATGCCCATTCATTGAGGAGATAGCAGTGAAAAGCAAAAAAATCACTAAACAACACACATTATTTTTCTTTTATTTGCCACCAATCCTCAGAAGTCTTAGCAATCATGTCTTTTTTCTATGTAATAATAACACTGTAATGCAAATCTGTAACAGTGTGCTCAATCACATACATTCCATATCCAATATCAAAATGACCTCAAGTATTGGTCTAACAGTCCTACATTCTTTATCACTATGTGCATGTATTACCCTTGAAAGAATAACAGGCTGTGGTATAACCTCCTGTGTCTTAACATGCATCTATTATACAGGGTCTTACCTAGAACTTGAGTTCTGGACAGGTAGGAACTGAATTCATTTCACCATGGTTGTCAGGAGTTCACGATGGGGTCCCTGCACACTTAATGTTTTGATGTGGAGACAAGTAAAGGGCCAAAGCTTCACCATTGCCTTCAATATATTCTTATGCACACCCTTGAAGGCAGCAGAGGGTAGTGGAATAAAAAGCTAGCTTGGGATCTCCTCAAGAGCATAAATTGCTACAGACCCATTACTCAGGAGATGGTGTATAGCAAGATCCAATAATATGAGCAGCTCCTTGTTGTCCATCTTAATGAACCTGCCTAATGAAAGAAACATTTATAAAACTTGACAGATTCCACAGAGTCTTCTTTGCAACAGTTGCTGGCAATATAGATAAGTATTTGTAGAATAAGTAGATGCTAAAACAGTTCCTTCTAGATACATGTATTTGTAGGCAGAAGAAATTTCATTTGTGAGTGTATTAAGGTCTATTTGTATATTAATACACACATATCCAACTCCCTTACATATTTTTGAGTACATAAATATGTATATATGAATAGAAATGAGAACTAGGTGAGCAAAAGTCACTTTTGGTCATTTAGGTTCCGGACTCCTGATATTTGATGTCAATAGTATATAAGCCACCACAAAAGAAGAGTAAATCTATACATAAATGACAGCATCATCATTGTTTTGAAAACAGAAAATTCTAAGACATCAAATTAACTGTGATGAAAGAACATAGAATGACATTATAGCCCCTGACTATAGTTATATTTTGTTTATGATCTACCAAATAAAGCTTATCTGAATATCAGAGAGAAGCCAACCACTAGAGAGCTCTTAATTTTACAAAATCATCAGACTAAAAAGAGACCAAGTTTCTGTTCCATCCTGTTTTATATTGTTCTCTAGTGTTGGTATTAGAGGCATGCACTGCCACTGCCTGACCTCTATTGCTAACTAGTGTGGCTGCTGGGATTGAAGGTGTGTGCCACCACTGCCTGGCCTATATGCACTCTGATCTTCAGGGAAGCTTTATTTGTTAGATCATCAGCAAAATATCACTATACATGACTTGCCAAATTTGGTTACTTTTGTGACATGTGAATACACACCAAATCACTTTCATATCATGCAGCAGATATGACTGAAAGAAGATGGTTAGGGTCTTCAAACTGATCTGAGCCTATAGCCAGAAATACTAGTTCCAATATAATCCTAAAATACAAAAATGTATCCTAAAGATAAAGAACCACAGTTTAATGAAGCAACTCTCCCAATGATGACCAATTAAATCCTTACATTCTCTCCTATATGTGGACTATATGGGACCTTACACCTGGAACCATGGTTACATTTGGCCAGGCTGCTGCCTAGGATCATGTCAGAGTCCGTGGTCTTGTTACAGCCAGGGCCTGTATTAATATCTGTGGCCCTCTTTGCCACCAAAGCCCACATAGATTCCCAGGGTCTGAGCTACAGCCTGTGGCCATAATGTTGTCTGAGGTCCATGCTGCCACTGGGCGAATGCTGATCTTAATGGCCTGTGCTGGTACCCAGGGCTATTGTTTCTTTTAGACCTGTGCTGCTGGCTAGGGCCATGTCTGGGTCCTTTTCCCTACAAGAGTCAGGAATTGTGTTGTTGTCTGTGGATCCTGTTACCACCAAGGTCCAAGCAGATGACCAGGGGCGAATCAGTCACCTTAGGCAATATTGGTGCCTGAGGACCATGTTGTTGCCAAGGCCTTGCTGATCTTGGTGACTGGCGCTGCCACCTGAAACAAAACAGTAGAGCTAGACCTGGTGGTGTGAGTGTGGGAGACCGGATCTGAGGGCCTAGGAACAGGAACACTCGCTCCTCTCCTTGCTGCAGGCTGCATTGGCTGAGCTAGCAGAAGCAGTGCTGGAGAGCTCACCTAGTAGTGCTGATGAGGGAAAGAAGGTAGGCTGACCAATCCAGCTACCAGTCCCTTCCCACCCCCAGGCCCAGAACCAGCACTATGAGTAAGCCCACATCAACATCCATCTATGAACTTCTGGGGCATGTGAAGGGGACAAACTTATAGATCCAAAACAGTAGGATTTCCATGACACAGGACAACATTGGGATATGCGGGAGGAGCACCAATGAGAGCCCATTAACGTGGTCTAGCAGAGGCCAGAGGCCTTGAACCAGACCAATGACCCATAGCAAAAACAAGTACAAAATGAATGAACTAAAGGGTAAGCTTCCACAACAACATTCTTCTCTCTTTTATTCATTTATATTTTGTTTGTTTTGTTTCTTCTCTCTGTTTGGTTTTTCTTCTAACTTTAATTATGATTGGGTAGGTAGCAAGGACGGGGCAAAATCAAGGGGAGTGGGAGATAACTGGGATCTGAATGCATGATGTAAAATCCACAAAATATCAATAAACAGCAATAAAGCAAACAACAAAGAAGTTTCTATGGGCAAGTGATGTGTGCATATGATTAAAAGAGTACAAACACTCAAACACAAACAATATTGTGTCCTGGACACTTTCACCGAGGAATCAGGGTGCACAGCAACATAATAAACTGTCCAGTACATAGTGAACAAATACCCTGATACTGAAGAATAAATTAGAGACACAATTCCATGCACACTGATTGGTTTCCAAAATTTAAAATACCTAGAAACAAACCTATCTGATGAGTGAAGTACTTGACCAAGGAAAACATTAAAACACTGAAGAAACCGAAAGAGATGCTTGAAGTGTAAAATGCTTACCACTCACATAGATGAACAAAATGACTATGTTACTGAAAGTTATATGCAGATGCACTGCAATGCCTTGCTAAATCCCAATTATATTCATCTCAAAGGAAAACATTCCTAAAATACAGGGAGAAGAATGAAAGTTTATAAGTAACTCTAGCAATGTTGAAAGAGACACAACACCTGCTCTCAGGTTGTACTATGGAGCTAGCAACAAAAGTGAATGCTACTGCAAGAAGAGGGAGATGTAGACCCTTGAAACAGAAGACTCAACAGATCAAGGATGGCACTTTGACCTCAACTGTGACCTAGAGCACATACTCCTCGAGGAAGATGGGACATACTTTAACACCATGGAGTGGTAGTCTGCAGAGAGGCATAAGGACAAGGGCCATAAAGTGACATCTTGGAAGCTCCCTGACTACCGAGTACCCTGAATCCAGCTTATATTTAAGGATATGTGGGCTGCACCCTCTCTTTTTATGATCTTAGGCAATACTCACTGCAAGGTAGCCAGGACCACACCAAAGCATTAATGGAGACAAGGACTCACCTAAATGGCCTAAAAAAGGAAATACCTTAAAAAGAAAAATGATTAAAATGCACCTTCCCTTGAAAAAAAAGAAATAGAAGACTCAAAAATAAAACTATACAGCCATGGCCACTAGTATATTTCTAAAGAACCCAAAAAATATAAAGATTGAGAAAAACTGCTTCAACAAATAGATATGGTAAAATAGGCTAAGTAAATATAAATGGATGATCATTAATCCCTGTCTCTCACACCTCCAAAACTAATTCAAAATAGATCAAAGATCCTAATTTATGGTGGGACACATCAAATCTCTGTAACAAAATATGATTAAAACATTTGAAGATATAAGTATACCACAACCTTTCTGAAAATGGACAGTGAAAGCAGCTCAGAAAATAAGAATTGATGAGTGAGATTGCATGAAATAAACAACTTTCTGCAAATCAAATAAAATAAGTAAGAGTGAAGAGGCAGACATCAGAATGGCAAGAATTCTTTCCCATTATACATCTGACATGTTTAATATCTACAATCTATAAAGAACTCAAAATTTAATTACCAAATAAAAGAATCACCAAATAAAAATGAAAAATGCATTGGGCAGTCCTCACAGGAATACAAATGGCCAATACATAGATTCAGTATTTTAACCATAGCCATAAAAAAATTCTCATCAAAAGCATACTGAAATCATACCTTCTCCAGTCAGAGAGGAGAAAATCAAGAAAACAAAGAACAAATGCTGAGGTGAATGTAGGGAAAATGAACACGCATTGATGCTGGGAATTTCAAGAAGACAAAAACAGCACGTGTTTTCTCATATTCAGTATTAAGCTTAAATACCTATTCACTCACATATATATAATATATAATATGTAAGTAGATACACATATAATGGTTTCTTACTTATACTGACTTCATTTTGCTCTTTTGTTCTTCACCTATCTTGCTTTTTTTACAATCCCTTTACTCTACCCAATCAGTTGTCATGTAGCTTTTATTCATATAAACATTATATATAATGAAATAACATATATGTGTGTAAATGTCATAAGAAAATCCAGTATTGTGTACACTACACAAATATTTTAGCACTCTATTTGCTCTGGATAAAGAAACTTGCAAAGGTGCCTGTAATAAAAACACATTTTGGGAAGCTGGACAGGAAAACTTCTTGTTTAAGACAAAACAGAGGAGCAAAGGAACACAACACTTTCAAAATTAAACTATGAAGAACAGCAGCAGATAGAAGATGAAATGAGTTCTGGACAAGGTTTAAAATAAAAGGTGGCTGGATGGTGGTGGAATGCACCTTTAATCCCAGCACTTGAGAGACAGAAATAGGCAGATCTCTGTGAGTTTGAGGAGAGCCTTGTCTATAGAAAAAGTTTCAAGACAGGTTCCAAAGTTACAGAGAAACCCTGTCTTGGAAAAACAAAAGAAATGAATGGAAGGAAGCAAGGAAGGAAGTAAGGAAAGAAGGAAGGAAAGAAGGAAGGAAGGGCAAAAGAAAAGGTATTCTAATCTCTCTGCAGATAAATAATTTTATTATTTATCTTTATTATTCAAGAAGGATAGAATATTCACTCATCTTAGAATATTACTGTCAATGATATCTCCCGCTGTGGTTTGAATAGTAATTGTCCCCCAAAACCCATGTGTGTTAATGTGTGGCCCCTAGAGAATGATGGCACTATTAGGATCTGTGGTCTTGTTGGTGTAGGTGTGGTCTTCTTGGAGAAAGTGTGTCATTACGGAGGCAGACTTTGAAGTTTATTTGCTCAAGTTAGGCAGAAGGACACAGTCACCTTCTTCTGCCTGCAGATGAAGATGTAGAACTCTCAGATCCTTCTCCAGCACCATGCCTGCCTGATCACTGCTATGCTTCCTGCCATGATAATAATGGATAAAACCTCTGATACTGTTGATATGCAGGCAACAGGAAGGAGATTGTCTCAATGGTAGAGTAGCTTGAGCATAGGAGACCTCAAAGTCCATCCCCACAGTAACACACATTCTCCAGCATGGCCACAGCTAGTCCAACAAAGCCTCATTTCCTAATAATGTCACTCCTTTTGAGAACAATTTCTATTTAATTAATTTTATTTTATTAACATTTTTATTGTTTTACATACTGATTATTGTTTCCCCTCCCTTCTCTAATTCCATATACTTCCCTGTCTCACATCTACCCCCTCCCCATCCTGCCCTCCTCCTTTTTCATTCAGAAAAAGGCAAGCCACCCATGAACTTGAACTAAGTATGACACATCAAGTAGAGTTAGGACTAAACTCCTCACCCTGCATCTAGTTTGGGAAAGGTCATCCACTATGGGGTACAGGTTCACAAAAGCCAGCAGAGCACCAGGGACAGGTCCAGATCTCACTGATAGGAGTCTTACAAACACACCAATCTACACAATTATCATATGCATGCAAAGGGCCTAAGTTGGTCCCATGCAAGTTGGTTCTAACTGTTGGTCCAGAGTCTATGTGCTCCCATGAACTCAGGTCAATGGTTTCTGTGGGTGCCCCCATCATGATCTTGACCTGTCTCATACAATCCTCCTTCCAACTTCAAGGGGACTCCCAGAACTAGGCCCAGTGATTAGCTATGAATCTCTAAATCTATGCATCTACTTCCATCAGCTACTGCCTAAAGGCTCTCTGATGATAATTAGGATAATCACCAATCTGATTATAGCAGATAAACAGTTCAGGCACCCTCTCTACTAACTCTTAACTGGGGTCATCCTTATGGATTTCTGGGAGTTTCCCTGGCACCAGTTTCTCCCTAACCCCTGAAATGTTTCCCCATCAAGACATCTCTTTTGCTATTCGTCCACCTCCCTCCCACCCCCATCCTGCCTCCCATGCCCAGCCCACCAAATCTGCTCCCTTCAGTTCCCATCCTGCCATTCTGCAACTCTCATTCCTAGTTCACACAGGAGATCTCTTCTATTTCTCCTTGACAAGGAAATCCAGGAACCAATTTTTGGGCCCTCGTTGATATCTAGCCTCTCAGTGGGTGTTGATGATCAAGTACTTTACCACTTTATCCACTTATGAATGAGTACACACCATGTTTGTCTTTCTGAGTCAGGTTTACCTCACTCAGAAAGATTTTTTTTATACTTCCATACATTTACCTGAAAATTTCATGAGGTCATTATCATTCCTTTTTTTTATTTTTCCATTCAAAAATTGACACTTCCTCTGGTTCTCCAATTCCCCTCCCACTTCCCGACTAACCCTCCTCCCTCCCTCTCCACCCTTAAGAGAAGACAGTGTACCCTGTCTTGTGGGAAGTCCAAGGCCCTCCCCGCTCCATCCCAGCCTAGGAAGGTGTGCATCCAAGTAAACTAGGGTCCCAAAAAGCCAAAATATGCAAAATTTTAGCTTCTTTGTCAAATATGAGGTATTCATAGGTTTATGGATTAATATCCGGGTCTTCGATTCAATTTCATTGGTCAACATCTCTGTTTTTATGCTAATATCAAGCTGTTTTCGTTACTGTACCTCTGTAATAGAGTTCGAAGTCCAAGATGGTAATGCCTCCGGAAGTTCCTTTATTGTATAGGATTGTTTTGGCTATCCTGGGCTTTTTGTTTTTCCATATAAACTTAGTTATTGTTCTCTCAAGGTCTATGAAGAATTTTCTTGGGATTTTGATGGGGATTGCATTAAATCTATAGATTGCCTTTGGTAGAATTGCCATTTTTACTATATTGATCCTACCAATCCAGGAGCATGGGAGATCCTTCCATTTTCTGGTATCCTCTTCAATTTCTTTCTTCAAGGCCTTAAAGTTCTTGTCATATAGAACTTTCACTTCCTTGGTTAGTGTAACCCCAAGATACTTTATGCTATTTGTGGCTATCGTGAAAGGTGATGTTTCTCTGATTTCCCTCTCTGCTTCTTTATCCTTTGTGTATAGGAGGGCTACTGATATTTTTGAGTTGATCTTGTATCCTGCCACATCACTGAAGGTATTGATCATCTGTAGAAGTTCTTTGGTAGAGTTTTTGGGGTCACTTATGTAGACTATCATATCATCTGCAAATAACGAAAGTTTGACTTCTTCCTTTCCAATTCTAATCCCCTTGATCTCCTTATGTTGTCTTATAGCTATTGCTAGAACTTCAAGCACTATATTGAAGAGATATGGAGAGAGTGGACAGCCTTGTCTTATTCCTGATTTTAGTGGAATGGCTTTAAGTTTCGTTCCATTTAATTTGATGTTAGCTGTCGGCTTGCTGTATATTGCTTTTATTATCTTTAGATATGGTCCTTGTATCCCTAATCTCTCCAAGAACTTTATGATAAAGGGATGTTGAATTTTGTCAAATGCTTTTTCAGCATCTAATGAAATGATCATATGTTTTTTTCTTTCAGTTTATTTATATGATGGATTACATTGATAGATTTTCCTATGTTGAACCAGCCCTGCATCTCTGAGATGAAGCCTACTTGATCCTAATGGATGATTTTTTTGATGTATTCTTGGATTTGGTTTGCCAGTATTTTATTGAGAATTTTTGCATCGATGTTCATGAGTGAGATTGGTCTGTAATTCTCTTTCTTGGTTGAATCTTTGTGTGGTTTTGGTATCAGGGTAACTGTAGCTTCATAAAAAGTGTTTGGCAGTGACTCTTCTGTTTCTATTATGTGAAACACCTTAAGGAGTATAGGTATTACCACTTCTTTGAAGTTCTGGTAGGATTCGGCATTAAAACCATCTGGTCCTGGGCTTTCTTTGGTTGGGAAGTTTTTGATGACAACTTCTATTTCCTTGCGACTTATAGGTCTATTTAATTTGTTCACTTGGTCTTGATAATTTCGGTTTATGGTATTTATCTAAAAAGCTGTCCATTTCTTTTACAGTTTTCCAATTTTGTGGCATACAGGCTTTTGGAGTAAGACCTAATGATTCTCTGAATTTCCTCAGTGTCTGTAGTTATGTCCCCCTTTTCATTTCTGATCTTGTTAATTTGAGTGTTCTCTTTCTGCCTTTTGAATAGTTTGGACAGGGGTTTGTCGATCTTGTTGATTTTCTCAAGGAACCAGCTCGTTGTTTCATTGATTCTTTGGATTGTTTTCTGTGTCTCTATTTTGTTGATTTCAGCCCTTAGTTTGATTATTTCCAGTCTTCTACTCCTACTGGATGAGTGTGCTTCTTTTTTTTTTCTAGAGCTTTCAGGTGTGCCGTTAAGTCACTAATGTGTGCTTTCTCCGTTTTCTTGATGTGGGCATTAAGTGCTATGAACTTTCCTCTTAGCACTGCTATTATAGTGTCCCATAGGTTGGGGTATGTTGTGTCTTTATTTTCGTTGAATTCAAGGAAGACATTAATTTCTTTCTTTATTTCTTCCTTGACCAAGGAGTGGTTCAGTAGTTGACTGTTCAGTTTCCATGAGTTTGTAGGATTTCTAGGGTGGAATTGTTAAATTCTGTCTTTACTCCATGGTGATCCGATAAAACACAGATGGTTACTCCAATTTTTTGTATCTGTGGATGTTTGCTTTGTTACCAAGTATGTGATCCATTTTCGAGAAGGTTCTATGAGATGCTAAGAAGAAGTTATATTCTTTCCTGTTTGGGTGGAATATTCTATAGATGTCTATTAAGTCCATTTGATTCATTACATGTTAGTTTTCGTATTTCTCTGTTAAGTTTCTGTCTGGTTGACCTGTCCATTAGTGAGAGAGGAGTGTTGAAATCTCCTACTATTAGTGTGTGGGGTTTGATGTGTGCTTTGATTTTTAGTAATGTCTCTTTTACATATAAGGGTGTTTTTATATTAGGGGCACATATATTCAGGATTGAGACTTCATCCTGATGGATTATTCCTGTTAAGAGTATAAAGTATTCATCTCCATCTCTTCTGATTCATTTTAGTTTGAAGTCTATTTTGTTCAATATTAATATAGCCACACCTGCTTATTTCTTAGGGCTGTTTGATTTAAAAACCTTTTCCCAACCCTTTACTCTGAGATAATGTATGTCTTTGTGGTTGAGGTTTGTTTCTTGTAAACAGCAAAATGTTGGATCCTGTTTTCATATCCATTCTCTTAACCTGTGCCTTTTTATAGGTGAATTGAGACCAGTGATATTAATAACCCATGGTTGTTAACACCCATTATTTTTTTTAGGTGCTAGAGTTTGTGTGTTTCCCTTCTTTGAGTTGTGCTAGTGGAGGGTTGTCAGATGTCTGTGTTATTATGGGTGTTGTTGGCTTCCTTGTGTTGTGGTTTTTCCTTCTAGTACTTTTTGTAAGGCTGGGTTTGTGGCTACATATTGTTTAAATCTGTTTTTGTCCTGGAATATCTTGTTTTCTCCATCAATGGTGAATTAAAGCTTCACTGAGTATAGTAGCCTGGGCTTGCATCCATGGTCTCTTAGTGACTGCAGCACATCTATCCAAGACCTTCTGGCTTTCATGGTTTCCATTGAGAAATCAGGTGTAATTCTGATAGGTTTACCTTTATATGTTACTTGACCTTTTTCCTTTGCAGCTTTTAATATTCTTTATTTATTCTGTATGTTTTGATTATCATATGGCAAGGGGATTTTTTTTTGATCCAGTCTATTCTGTATGCTTCTTGTACCTTCATAGGAATATCCTTCTTTAGGTTGGGAAAGTTTTCTTCTATAATTTTGTTGAATATATTTTCTGGGCCTTTGAGCTGTAATTCTTCTCCTTCTTCTACCCCTATTATTCTTAGATTTGGTCTTTTCATGGTGTCCCAGATTTCCTGTATGTTTTGTGTTAAGAATTTGTTGGATTTGCTGTTTTCTTTGATCAATGAGTTTATTTCCTCTATAGTATCTTCAGCGTCTGAAATTCTTTCTTCTATCTCTTGTATTCTGTTGGTTATACTTGTCTCTGTAGTTCCTGTTCGTTTACCCAGATTCTCCATATCCAGCCATCCCTCAGTTTGTGTTTTCTTCATTGCCTCCATTTCCGTTTTCATGTCTTAAACTGTTTCTATTACCTGTTTGATTGCTTTTTCTTGGTTTTCTAGGGTATCTTTGAGGGATTTATTCATTTCTTCTAACTTTTTGTTAGTGTTCTCATCCATTTCTTTCAAGGAGTTTTTCACCTCTTCTTTAATGGTCTCTATCACTTTCATAATGTTACGTTTAAAGTCGATTTATTCTACTTCTTCTGGATTGGGTTGTTCAAGTCTTCCTGTTGCATATTCGCTGTATCTGGTGTTATCATGTTGCTTTTCAGGTTGTTGGAGGAATTTTTGCATTGGTGCCTGCCCATCTCATCCTTTGAATGCAGTCAGGGGTGTCTTGGTGGCTTGGTCCGATTTTTGTTGTGGCTAACTCTGTACTTGGGGATTTTTGTTTTTGTTCTTCCCTCTCTTAGGTCCCCTCAGCACTGGATTTGGCTCTCAGATCCCCTCCTCCCTGAAGTAGGCTGTGGTGGTGGATCTTAGGACCCCCTCCGGATGGATCTGCTGGAACTGGATCAGGGCTGCTAGCTGGCCAAGGACCTCACAGACAAAGGTGTGGGCTTGGTATATGGCGTTGCTTGTCGGATCAAAGAAACCCCTGCAGCCTTGCACTCACCACTTTGTCCCCAGAGCCTCAGCCCTGAAGCAGGCTGAGTTGGGAGATCATGGGACCCCGCACATAGAAAGGGCTGCTTGGGGGCAAGCTGGGGTGGGAATAGTATGAAAACCAGTAGCCTGGGAGAAGCCCCACTGAATGGCCAGAAAGTTTAGGGGATTGAAGGGCTCCTGTACTCCCTTCCCGGAGCATCTGGGCACCTGGGCAGGGACACACTTATCCCTCCGGATGGATCTGCTGGAACTGGATCAGGGCCACTAGCTGGCCAAGGACCTTGCAGACAAAATGGTGGGCTTGGTATAAGCCACCGGCTCCCCTCCGAATGGATCTTCTGGAACTGCTCATTATCATTTTTATAGCCAAGTAATACTCCATTGTATAGATGTACCACATTCTCCTTATCAGTTCTTCAGTTGAGGAACATCTAGATTGTTAACAGGTTTTCTCTACTTCAAATAATGCTACTATGAACATAGTTGAGCAAGTGTCCCTGTAGTATGTTTGAGCACACTTTGAGTGTGTGTCCAAAATTGATATAGCTTGATCTTGTGGTAGATTGATTTCCATTTTTTGGGAAACTGCCATATTGATTTCTAAAGTGACTGGGTAAGTTTGAGCTTTCACCAGCAGTAGAAGAGTGTTCCCCTTACTCCATATCCTCTCCAGCATAAGCTGTCACCAGTGTTTTGATCTTAACCATCCTGACAGGTGTAAGTTGGTATCTCAGAGTCATTTTGATTTGCATTTCCCTGATAGTTAAGGATGTTGAACAATTCTTTATCTGTATTTTAACCATTTGAGATTCTTTTGTTGAGAATTCTTTGTTTAGAGCAGAACTTCATTTTTTTTCTTTTTTTGTTATTTTTATTGCACTATACAATTTTCTCCACTCCCTTTTCTTTCTCCCCACTCCAAATTTAGTCAGGAGACCTTGTCTTTTTCTCTTTCCTATTTAGATTCATGTATGTCTCTCTTAGGGTCCTCTGTGTTGTCTAGGTTCTCTGGGGTTATTCATTGTAGACCCCAAACCTCATTTTAATTGGATTATTTGGTATTTTGATATCTAGTTTCTTGAGCTCTTTTATACATTTTGGAGATCAGTCCTCCTTCAGATGTGGGATGGTGAAGATCTTTTCCCATTCTGTAGGCTGCCACTTTGTCCTATTGACAGTGTCAATTGCCTTACAGAAGCTTTTCAGTTTCAGAAGATACCATTTATTAATTGTTGATCGCATTGTCTGTGCTACTGGTGTTAATATTGAAGAAGTAGTCCCCTTTGTCATTTGATTCAAGGCTACTTACCACTTTCTCTTCTATCAGGTTCATTGTAACTGGATTTATGTTGACATCTTTGATCCACTTGAGTCTTGTACAGGGCGAGAGCTATGGATCTATTTGAATTCTTCTAGAAGTTAACATGCAGTTATTCCAGCACTATTTGTTGAAGATGCTTTCTTTGTTCCATTGGGTAATTTTGGCTTCTTTGCCAAAAATCAGTGTTCATAGTTGTGTGGTTTTATGTCAGGATATCTGATTGAATTCCATTGACATATAAACTCACTTTCATGCCAATACCAAGCTGTTTTTATTATTATAGCTCTAAAGTAGAACTTGAAATCAGAGATGGTGATACCTCCAGAAGTTCTTTTATTATACAGCATATAGTAGCTATCCTGGGTTATTGTTTTTCCATGTGAAGATGAATTTTCTCTTTCGACATCTATGAAGAATTATGTTGGGATTCTATGGGGATTGTGTTGAATCTATAGATTCCTTTTGGTAAGATTGCCATTTTTGCTATGTTAATCCTAATTATCCATGAACACAGGAGACCTTTCCATTTTCTCATCTCTTCTCTAATTTCTTTCTTCAAAGACTTAAAACTATTGCCTTACAGATCTTTCACTTGTATGATTAAAGTTTCCACCAAGTAATTTTATACAATTTTTGACAATTGTAAAAAGTGTTGTATTTCTTATTTCTTTCTCAGCAGATTTCTCATTTGCATATAGGAGGATACTGATTTTTTTTTTAGTTAATTTTATATCCTGCCACATTACTGAGAGTGTTTATCAGCTATAAGAGTTCCATAGTAGAATTTTTAGGGTCACTCACATATGAAATATTATTAGCTGCAAATAGAGAAAGTTTGATTTCTTCCTTTCCAATCTGTATCCCCTTAAACCCCTTTTGTAGCCTTCTTGCTTTAGTTAGAAGTTTTAGTACTATATTTAATAGATATGGAAAGAATGGGCAGCCTTGTCTTGCTCTTCCTTCAGTGGGACCATTTTGAGTTTCTCTCCATTTAAGTTGATGTTGGCTGTGGTCTTGCTTTATATTGCTTTTATTATGTTTAGCTTTATTCCTTATATCCCTGATCTCTCCAAGACCTTCATCATAAAGGAATGTTGGATTTTATCAAAGGCTCTTTCAGCATCTAATGAGATTATCATGTGTTGTTTTTCTTTCAGTTTATTTGTATGATAGATTACATTGGCAGATTTTTGTATGTTGAACCATGACTGCGTCTCTACGATGAAGCCAACTTGATCATGGTGGATGACTATTTTGTGTGTGTGTGTGTGTGTGTGTGTGTGTGTGTGTGTTCATAGATTCACTTTCCCAATATTTTATTGAGTATTTGTGAATCAATGTTCATAAGTAAGATTGGCCTTTAATTCATCTTCTTTATTGCACATTTGTGTGGCTTCAGTATTTGGGTAACTGTGGCCTCATAAAAACAACTCTCAACTGAATTATAAGCTGTTCAAGGAAGAAATAAAGAAAGACATTAAAGACTTCCTAAATTTCAATGAAAATGAATGTACAGCATACCCAAACTTTTGAGTCACTATGAAAGCAGTGCTAAGAGAAAAAGTTTGTAGCACTAAGTACCCACATAAAGAAAGTGGAGAAATCTCATACAATTGGCTTACCAGCATACCTAGAACAAAAAGAACAGGACTCACACAGGAGGAATAAATAACAGAAAATAATCAAATTGAGGGCTCAAATAATAAAATAGCAACAAAGAAAACAACATGAAGAATCAATGAAACAAAGAACTGGTTCATTGGGAAAGTCAAAAAGATAGACAAATCCCTATCAAAACTAATCAAAAGGCAGAGAGAGAGAACATCCAAATTAATAAAATAAGAAATGAAAAGAGGGACATGACAACAGATAAAGAGGAAATCCAGAGAATATCTAGGTCATACTTCAAAATCCTGTACTCCACAAAAAATGGAAAACATAAAAGAAATAGACAATATTTTGAATAGCTACCACAAAAAAATTAAAATGAGACCAGATAAATGATTGAAATAGACCTATAACCTGTAAGGAAATAGAAGCAGTAATCAAAAGCCTCCAAGCAAAAAAATTAAAAAAGCTTAGAGCCCAATGATTTCAGCACAGAATTCTACCAGAACTTCAATGAATAGATATTACCTATACTTCTCAAATTGTTCCAAACAAAAAACAGGAGAAATATTGCCAAATTCTTTTTATGAGATTACAGTTACCATGATAATGAAACAAGACAAAGACCCAAATAAGAAAGAAAATTATATACCAATCTCCAGAATCAAAAAAACTCATCAAAAATATCATTGAACATGATCAGATTGGCTTCATTCGAGAGATGCTGGGATGGTGCACCATACAAAAATCTCTCCATATTATCCACCATATAAATAAATGTAAAGAAATAATAAACACAAGATTATCTCATTAAATGTTGAAATGCATGCAAAAAATAAAACACCCCTTCATGATAAAGTTCTTAGAGATATCAGGGATATAAAGAATGTATCAAAGCATAATAAAAGCAATATATGGTAAGCCAACAGCCCACATCAATTTCAATGGCAAGAAATTCAAGTGGTCCCACTAAAATCAGAAACAAGTCAAAGCTGTCCACTCTCTTCATATCTATTCAACATAGTACTTGAAGTTCGAGCAATAAGACAACAAAAGGAAATCAAGAGGATATAAATTAGAAAGGAAGAAGTCAAACGTTCACTTTTTGCAAATGATATGATATTATACATAAGTGATGCTAAAAATTCTCCCAGGGAACTTTTACAACTGATAAACAACTTCAGTAATGTGGCAGGATAAAGATTCAACTCAAAAAGATCAGTATCTCTTCTATATACAAATGATATAGGGGCTGAGAAAGAAATCAGAGAAACATCACCATTCACAGCAGTCAAAAATAACATATAATATCTTGGGGTAGCCCTGAACAAAGAAGTGCAAGACCTGTGTGACAAGAACTTCAAGTCTTTGTACGAAAAATAATTGAAGAAGATATCAGAAACTGGAAAGATCTCCCATGCTCTTGGATAGGTACAAATAAAAATGGCAATCCTATCAAAAGCAATCTGCAGATTCAATGCCATCCCAATCAAAATCCAAACACAATTCTTCACAGACCTCAAAAGAACTATATTCAACTTCATATGGAAAAACAGAAAACCCAGAATAACCAAAACATTCCCATGCAATAAAGGAACTTCCAAAGAAATCACCATTCCTGACATCAAGTTCAATTATAGAGCTATAGTGATGAAAACAGCTTTGTATTGGCATAAAAACAGACAGGTGGACCAATAGAAGTGAATCAAAGACCCAGATATTAATCCACACATCTATGAGCACTTGATTTTTGACAAAAAAGCAAAATTATACAATGGAAAAAAGAAAGCATCTTCAACAAATGGTACTGACATAACTGGATATCAGCAAGTAAAACAATGCAAGCAGATCCATATGTATTCCCATGGACAACCTCAAGACCAAATGGATCGAAGACCTCAATATAAATCCAGCCACACTGCACCTCATAGAAGAGAAAATTGGAAGTAGCCTTCAACACATGGGCACACGAGACCACTTCCCAAATATTATACCAGTTACACAGACACTGGGAGCTAAAATAAATAAATGGGACCTTCTGAAACTGAAAAACTTTTGTAAAGCAAAAGACACAGTCAATAAGACAAAAATGCAGCCTACTGAATGGGAAAAGTTCTTCAACAACCAAACGTCAGAGGACTGATCTCCAAAATATATGAAGTACTTAAGAAACTAGATATCAAAATACCAAATAATCCAATTTAAAAATAGGGTACAGCATGGGAAGTAGAAAAAGTCAAGATCTCCTGAGTATATTGGGAGCATGGGGACCACGGGAGAGGGTAGAAGGTGATGGGAGAGAAAGGGAGAAAAATATATAGCTAAATAAAAATAATTTTTTCAAAAAGAAGTATTTCTGTGCATAAGTAAAAAAATTAAAAATGGCATACAAATATAAACAGAATTGTCAACAGAAGAATCTCAAATAATCAAAAGACAGTTAAGGATGTGTTCAACATCCTTAGCCATCAGGGAAAAGAAAATCAAAATGACTCTGAGGTATCATCTTACACCTGTCAGAATGGCTAAGATCAAAAACACCAATGAGAGCTTATGCTGGAGAGGATGTGGAGTAAGGGGAACACTCCTCCATTGCTGGTGGGAGTGCAAACTTGTCCAGCCACTTTGAAAACCATTACGGCAGTATCATGGAAATTCGGAATCAACCTACCTCAGGAACCAGCAATACAAAAAGGATGCTCAATCATACCACAATGACATTTGCTCAACTATGTTAATAATAGCATAATAGACTGAATCTGAACACAACCCAGGTACCCCCTCAACAGAAAATGAATAAAGAAAATGTTGTACATTTATATAAGGGAATACTAGTCAGCAGTAAAAAAAAATGATAACTTGAAATTTGAAGAGAAATGGGTGGATCTAGAAAAACTCATATTGTGTGAGGTAATCCAGGCCCAGGAAGACAAATATAATATGTACTAACTTATAAGTAGCTTTTAGACATACATCGAAGAAAAAACAGCCTACAATTCACAATCACAGACAACGTAGAAAACAAAGAGGGTCCTAAGAGAGACACACATGGCACTACATAGGAAGGAGAAAAAGACAACTTTCCTGAGTAAGCTGGGAGCATGAGGGTCATGGGAATAGGTAGAAGGGGAGAGAGGTGGAAGGAAAAGGAGTGGAGAAAAATATATAGTGCAATAAAGACAATAAAAAATCTTACTGTATTTTAGATTCTGTATATGTTTGTATGTCTGAGGAATTATGTCTATGCGAATGCTTGTGAACACAGTTGTCATAAAAGGGTATCTGATCCCCTAGAGGTACAGTTACAGGTTATTATGAGCCACTTCATAGATGTGGGCACTGGAAACCAAACTTAAGTCCTCTGGAATAGAAGTACCCTCTCTTTAACTTTGGGGACATCTTGATAGCTCTGCTTCACTTGCTCTTGCTACTAGGAGTCCCATCAGTTGTGATTAGCATGGTTAATTTTGGCAGGGATTCACTAGAGAAGGCCACACTGAGTGCCAAACAAGAAAACAGGACAACTAGATGGCTTAATGGGAAAAGGCATTTGAAGTACTGTCCACTTGGACAACCTGATAGAGGGAAAGAAAGATTCATCCAAGTTGTCCTTCAAACTTCATATGCATCCCATGGATCAGGAGTATGTACACACACACACAGACATGCACACACACATGCACACATAAACACACACACACACACACACACACACACACACACACACATAGCTAGTACCTGTAGCTCAGTCATGGAAAAGCAAAAGTTCCAACCATGATTAATAAACATCTAGTTTAGTAACCACACCTTTGAGTAGATCTCTGAGGGTGTTTCTAGATAGAATTAACTAAAGGTGTGTGTGAGACTCATCATAAACATAAGCAGTACTATTCTAGGCTGGGGGCTAAGGGCAAGAAAAGTGGGAGAATGAGAAATTCAACTAGTCTAGGCACTCTCTTTGTGTGCTTCCTGGCTGCATGATTCATGCTGCTGTGCTCTGCTAAGCTCACAGTCCTTACCATGATGAGCCGAAGCTTCTGTGTGCCAAATAAATCCTTTCTTCTATTCAGGTTTTCTGTTCAATATTTTGTCACAGATATGAATATTCTAACACACAAACTAGATATCATTAGTGTTATGGAATGTGCTGGTTATAGAGTCAGTCAGCAGCTTTCTATTCAAGAGACAAGCAAGAGTAGTGAACCTCCACTAGAAGAGAGCCATCAGACTTGGAGCTGAGAAATTTCAAAGAATGATCATGGAGAGCAACTGAAAGAATATCTACCAAATAAAAGGGAACTTGTGTCCAATAAACAGAAGCATTCTCTATGAGCCAGGGTAAAGCATATGTAAAAGGTACTCTTCATGTTGTATTACACTTGGCACTTTGCAATAACCTACAAGTCCCTCCGCTCTCTCTGCCTTATCCATGCTAACTTTCTTGCAAAGAAACCTCAAGCATCTGAAGCCTTGCCTATCTCTGGGTTTGTTCACCTGCCACCTTTTCCACCTGGCATTCCTTCCAAGGGTAATCCATTGTCTGTAATCTCACTTCTTTCAATTATTTCTTCTCATGTCAATAGCCGAGTGATGCTTTCCTTGAACACCATATTTAAACAAGTCACCAGTACTCCTTACATATTTTTCTTATTTGCATTATATTTCCTACACCATTTACCTCCTTTTAGCGTATTATCTAAGGTCTTCTGCACAAAGGTAAGTTTAAGGTTTTTTTCCTTCCTTTTATTGAAAATAGATTTTTTTTTCTCACATAGTATATCATGACTATGATTTCCCTTGTCTCTACTCCTCCCAGTTCCTCTCCACTAGACCGTCTATCCATAGCTAATCCCTTTCTGTTTCTCATACAGGTTTCTAAGGGATAATAATAAAATAAAACATGAAGAAATAAGATAAAGCAAAAACTGATACATCAGAGTTGGAAAGGACAAACCAACACAAGGAAAAGAGCCCAAGATGGGGCACAAGAATCAGAGATCCACTTACTCACCCAAGAGTCCCATAAAAATACTAAACTTGAAAATATCATATATACACAAAGGAATTGGTGCAGACCTGTGCAGATCATAGCCATGCTGTTTCAGTCTCCATGAGTTCATATGAGTTTCGATCATGTTGATTTCTAGAGCATTGATTTCTTGGTGTCCTCCACCTCTTCTGTCTCTTATTCCCTTCCCACCTCCAATTCTGTGG